>CAUYLG010018789.1:0-89055 GCA_963573385.1 Cacajao melanocephalus
CTTCCCGGGTTCAGCTGTGCTTACTGTGAAACTCTCGGTCCTCAGCGCTTCCAATTGCTGTTCTCCTTGTGGGGGTGGGACCAGCCGAGCCCGACTCAAAGCTCTGCACTGAGAAGCGCTGCGCCGCGCCAGGGCGCCGGCAAAACAGCTGCGCCAGCCAAAAGAGTCGCGCTGCCGACACGTGTGGCTCCTCCGCCGGGAATCTCCCAGTTCGTGGGCCACAGAAATTTGTCTGAAATTGCGGCGTCCACTCGCTCTCTGTGCTTTCACTGGGAGCTACAATCCTGAGCTGTTGTTAGTCGGCCATTTTGGATCTCTCCCTCTGATGTGGTTTTCTTTATGTTTCTTCTGTTTGGGGTTTGTTGAGATTTTTAGATATGTGGATTTATAGTTTTTATCAAATTTGAAAACTTTCTGGTGATTATTTCCTGAAATTTCTTTCTGTTTTACCCTTTCTGCTGTCTCCTTCTGTAACTCCAATTATATGTATAACTATACTGCTTGATATTATCCCACAATCACAGATGCTTATTCATTTGTTTTTAAGTCTTTTCTGTGGTTAAAAAAAAATTTTTTTGAGGCAGGATCTCACGCTTGCCCAAGCTGGAGTACAGTGGCATGGACACTACTTGTTGCAGCCTCAACCTTCTGAGCTGAAATGAACCTCTCATCTCAGCCTCCTGAGTAGCTGGAACCACAGGCATGTGCTACCATGCCTGGCTAATTTTTACATTTTTTGTGGAGACTAGATGTTCCACGTTCCCTAGGCTGGTTTCAAACTCCTGGCCTCAAACAGTCCTCCTACCTCAGCTTCCCAAGGTGTTGGAATTACAGGTGTGAACCACCGCACTCAGCCGTTTCTTTTTTGTTTTCTTTCTAAATTATTGATAATTGTTATTGCTATATCAAGCAATATTACTGTATTTTTAAGCAATACTTCTGATTCTATAATCTCATCTGCCATTAATCCTATTCAGTTTTATTTTTAATTTCAAGTTTCTGTTCATGCTAGTCATATCCTCCACCATCTTGAAGACATGTCATATGTTCACAATCTCTGTTTTCATGCTCCTTCCTCTCCACTTTTCGGCCCCTCATATTCTAGCCACTGTGGGCTCCCTGAACTCCACACTCTGTTTTCTCACCCCAGTGGGACTGCTGGGCTCTGTTTGGGTTCCCCTTTCCTGCACTGCACCTGGACACTGCAGGCAGTGCACTGTGCCAGACAAGATTGTTCCTTGCTGCAAGAGGCCTAGCTTTTGGTTCATCTTGTCTTTTGACTTGAACTTGGCCTTCCTCAGTAGGCTTCATTATTTCTAGTTTTTGATTCAAGGGCAATTCTTTTTTTCACTTGAACACTTGGAGGCCTTTGATGGGTTTTTTTTTTTTTGGCCTAATTTTCATATTATTATGTTTTCTAATTGTATGCCAGCCACGTTTCTCAACTTTTCCTCAGTCATTTCTTTCTTCTTACCCTCTGCCCCATATACTATTCCATGAAACACAGAGAAAATTCACTCAGTTCGCATCTCTCTGGTTTGTTGTATTTGAGACAGAATTTTCAGGACTTCTATGACTTGCCAACATGACTTCTGTGAGTTTTAGTTTATACAATGATGTTATACCCTTTTCTTAGGTTGGTTGCTGTTTGTGGTTTTTTGCTTGGCTTTATTTTTGCTCATTTCATCAGTAATGTGGAATGGAAATTCTGTAATGCATTTTCAGTCCACCAACTTAATCAGGACTTCCTCTACCTTTATTTTCCAGTTGCCAAAATATTCACTGTACTGGTGGTAATTTTCACTGTGTCGATACATTGCCATTCCTAAAATGGTAGAATCTCATACTGGAAGAGTCCTGTTTTCACTGGTCTGTTTTGGTTACCAAGAGTAGAAACTCACTCAGGCCAGTTTACAGGGCAGTGGTCATAGATGCTGGCTTACACAAGGGATTATGAGGGGGACAGGACCTCAGGGAACTTGCAGACCAGAAACTGCAGTCCAGCCTATGACAACAGCAAGCTGTCTGAAAACCTGGCAGCCCCCAGGTAGCTGCTTCGCTCTGTGGAGCCAGGGTCTTTCTGCTTATATTTCTGCCTCTTCTCTGTTCTTCTTCCTCTGCTGACTGGCTCGTTCTGTTCACTCAGAGTTTCTACTGCTTTATAACTTGGCCTGGCCTTGGTCTGTTCTTTACCATATCTTCTAAGCATTTACTTCAAGTACTCAATTGATTTGCATTTCCTAGTTCAGCCTAGCCTTTTAGCTCCAGACCAGTGGTCCTGATAAGCCTCCTCTTGTATTAAGTGTCCTTGGATCAGGTTTTCCCCCTGCTTTAATCTACTTTGTCCAGGAAGGTGTTGTCAGATAGCACAAACTATGGCTCCCTTTAGTGGCTGTTGTAGTCACCTATTGCTATATAACAAACCACTGCAAACCCAGTGGCTTAAGATAATGACTTCTTATTTCTCGTGATTCTGTGGGTTAGTTGGGCTCAACCAGATGGTTTTCCTGCTCCATGCGGTGTTGGCTGAGATCATTCAAGAGATGTTCTTCTGATGGGAGCTTACTGGGCCTGGAACATCCAAGAAGGCCACACTCACATAGTTGGATCTCATCTGGGGTGACTGGGATGGCTGGGCTTTTTATAGCATCTGTATCATATCTTGGACTTGAATTAAGCTTGTTACAGCCCAGGATGTTTTCCAGATGAATGGCTGCCAGGCTAGCTCTCCTGACCTGTGCCCTGCTACCATCAGAAACAAGACTATCAATAAACCCTAAAAGTAATTAGGGTTTATTCTCTTTAGGAACCTAAGACTTTTGCCAAAAAAATAAATCAATAAACCAGGTGGTTTTTGCACCTGGTGAGACATTCATCTTGATTTTCTTCATTTTCACCTGAGGTATAGTGCTTATCTTGAAGACTTAAAGACTGGCATTTGTTTCCATTTAGAAAATTACCGTGATGCTCGATGTATGACTCCTTTTGTTTATTATATCTTTTAGTTATTTTTATTTGTTATAGGTAGTATATTATGTCGTCTGTTTTCCTGAAAAGCTGTAATTGACTGAAAGCCATTTCTCTATTTAGTGTATGAATGGCTCAGAAAATCAAACTGCAGTAGCGGTTGTCATTAGGCAAGCTGTTCTTTCTGGTCCATTTGAAACACAGTAAAACTCAAACATTGGGACCCCACTCATGTGGAGTTTGTGATTACTCAGCTAATGTTTGACTATATAAATGGTGTGCTTGAAAGATGAATAGTGCAAAGGAGGTGCTTACGTGCACACTGTTTTCCCTGGTGTTTCCAAGGGCTCTCATGCCCATGGCCCAGTCCCACTTGCCGCTCAGCGTCCCCTCTCGCTCTCTGCATCTTCTCTACACAGCTGGGCCACCCTCCTCTCCCTTCTGGCCCTGGTCCCTGCCTGGATCCCTCTCCTGACACCCAACCTTTTGTGCTTAGGTCATGGCTCACCTCCACTGTCTGGAGACTCTGAAGGCTGCTCCTGAACCCTTACCTACCTCTGCCACCAGAGCGGCCAGCTCTGAGCCAGATGAGACCACTGTCCTATTGCGTGGTGGACTTTAGCCCTTTCCATGGCCAGGCCTGTAGCAGAGGGAGATGTAGTCAAAGTCAGAACCTAGAACTCTTTGTAGCCTAGAAATCATGCTACTAAATGGTTGGGCTCCGGAGGTGCCTTGTGTTGGAGTCACGGTCACTCCTCTGTGGCAGGCAGCATCCTCCACAGCCCCTGGGCCTCCCACCATCCTTTCCTGCCCTGAGTTTCCCCAACTCAGACGCCACCTCCTCCGTGGTGCTACTGCCCCCAACCTCCATCTTTCATGAAGGAAACAAAATTATTTCTGAGGAGGAAGGCATTCATTCTGAATTTAATGAATTGAATCTTATATTTAAAATTATTAACTTTTGTACAAACCTCTGAGCACAACCATGGGACAATTGGGTACTAACTATAAATATGATGACAGCCCAAATATAGGCAAAAAGTGTGGCAGACAAAGGGAGCCACACGGGTGGTCAGATCCATGCAGCCCACTGTCCCTGCATCATCAAGACACTGCCTCGAACCACAGAAACACTTCTTTGGGTCCAGGAAAAAACAAAGGCAGGATCTGTGCTTAGAGGGCGCTCCTTTCCACTCCTGCACAGAACCTCTCATTCCCCTCTGGCAGCTGCTTTGTACCCTTTAGGGTGGAAGTCAGGGTGGAGGGAAGGTGGTCTTCCTGCCGTGGGGAGACAAGCTGATTTACAGCTCAAGTTCCATGCCCATCCAATGTGTCAGTGGACATACAGGAAGCCAAAAGGGCAGAAAACATCATGCACTCTTAAAACAAACCTAATGTCCTATACAAAAGCATGTGTCCCATTGCTCTCGGTTTAGGTGACTCTGATGATCATGGGGTCTTTTTTCAACCGTAAGGTTTATTGAGACTTCAGTGAGAAGTGGGCCTGACCAAGCTAGGAGGCCTTCCTTAATTATGATGAATGTGCCACTTTCTCGGCCAGCATCAAAAGAACTCTTGAAAGGGGAACTGTCAACGTATAATAATGAGAAGGGATTTAGAATCCGTAACCAAGACTCCCACAATCCATTCATTCTTTTGTTCCCTCAGTCCTCATTCAGCAAACACACATTGGAAATCCGTGTTTCTGTTTCTGCTTTTAGTGAATTGTCTACACAGATGTTGATGTGCTGGGGACCTGAAAAATGTGGTGGACGTTTCCATGTGCTTGCTTTAAAATACTGCATGCGGTCTGTGGGGTTCAACTCTATGGTTTTGGCCTCACAGTTTAGTTTATCCAACAGGAAAACAAAACAAACACACCAGAGAGAAAGGTGTGTGTGTTTCAGTGTGATTTGCTGTTCAGACTCTACCTGTAATCTCTCTCAACTCAGTATCCTCCTAATGAAATGGGGTTGGTAACAGCACTTCCCTAGCATCCTCTCTTGGTGGAACAGGTGGCATCAGTGAAGGTACCTAAATTCTGCTGTGTTCCTCTCTGTGTTCCCAAGTAGATAGGAAAGGCACAAAGGAGGAGTATTTTTGTGCCTCCTTCAGACTCCCATAATGGTATGAGTGCCCTCCTTCTCCTCCCTCACTCTGCATGTGATCTGAAAGAAAAGTGTCTGCTGGCCCCCAGGCAATGGCAGGTGCTAATCTTTGCTCTCTTCAACACCCACGCATGTGGCCATTGCACAGGTGGCAGAGGGCAGGGTAAGTCTTTGCCGCCGCACTAGATCCCTCACCTCAGAAGTAAGGCAACTGTTTTTCTCTAATAGATAGTTGGACAAAAGGACTTTGAAAAAATTAGCTGGAGTATAGAATCCCTTTTGTTTTGCCCCTTCATCTAAATAAGAGCAATGACTTGTGATTGTTAATTTTGGCTCCTAAAACTATGTAGCACTAACAGATGTGTCTTGAAATATTTTTCATATATTAAAAACTAGGACATCTTTTGTGGTCATAAAAAAGATTTGGTGATTAGCCAAGGGTTAAGCACAGCTGGGGTGTGGGTCTGGCATTTGGAGCTGCCATCATTCTTTTCCTGGCTGTTCCGGCCTCTGATCCAATCCCAGCTAAGCCACAGGCTCAGCCAGAAAAAGTACAGTCACTGCAGACTCACAGCAAGAGTCGCTGGGATCCAGCCACTGCCCTTAGCTACATCTTTTAAAGATTACTTTCTGGGCCTAACTAAGAACCTTAAATATTTTGACCTAAGGTTGTTATAGCTCTTTCAAAATGAAAACCAAATAGAATAAGTTTAAAAAATTCAAACTGGAATGTGTGAATTCAAATGACATTTGAGTTGTTCAACTGAAAACATTGCAAAGTCAGCTTTGTGCAAGGAGTCCTCAAAACCAGACACTCTGTGTCAGTGGGTGGCAGTGTTTTAAGTAACCTTTGCTCTTTTCAAGTCTTTTGAAGCAATGAAATATGAACACTGCTACAACAAACACCCCCACCTCTTTCAGAATTTTTTTTTTGAGACCGAATTTCATTCTTGTTGCCCAGACTGGGGTGCGATGGCATGGTCTCAGCTCACTGCAACCTCCACCTCCCAGGTTCAAGCAGTTCTCATACCTCAGCTTCCCAAGTAGCTGGGATTACAGGCTCCTGCCACCATGCCCAGCTAATATTTTGTATTATTAGTAGAAACAGGGTTTCACCATGTTGGACAGGGTGGTCTTGAATTCCTGACCTCAGGTGATCTGCCTGCCTTGGCCTCCCAAAGTGCTGGGATTACAGGAGTGAGCCACTGCGCCCAGCCAGAATTGTGTTTACTCATGCTACATGCCTTACCTCCAAGATATCTTAAACATGTAGTTTTAGACACATAGAACAAAATAAAAGTGATGTGGACAAAGTTCAGCAGCTCCTCAAGCCCAGATTTACTGCCTTTGTGGGTCCTGAGTGTCTCGCCTTGGTAATGTTCAAAGGCCTATTCTATTCATGATGACTTCTCTGAAGTTGAAAAACATAAGATTCAACCAGATGAAGAGCTCTGTTATTACCACATTAATTATCTTATGCCATCTGGGGATTTTTGTTTTTAAATACCCTGTCATCATGTGGTAGATCTATATATGCTGACATGGAAAGATCACTAAGACATAACTTTTTGTGACAATAAAAGGAAACCAAAGAACAATATAGATTACTTGATTTTATTGACGTTAAAAGTAAAACAAAATGCCTATTTGTAATACGTATATAATGCCGAGAGAAAGGCAAAATACATTGTTTAGGGAGGAGCTATGAGATTCATTGGGAGATTTCAGATTTTACTTTAATTACATTACTTTAATTGCATTCAACAGATGGTTATGGAGCCTGTACTGTGTACCTGGTACTGTTTTAGGCTCTGAGGATTCAACAGTGATCAGAAGACAACAATTCCAGCCCTCATGAAGTTTACATTTAGTGGGAGAGACAGACAATAAACAAAGCAATAGAGTATGGCAATAAGTATTATGGAAAAAGCAAGTCAGGGAAGGGATAAGGAAAATTATGGACGGGGCTGGGTGTTCTAATTAGACCAGTTGGGGCTGTCAGGGAGTGCACCACTGTGAAGAGGGCATCATAGTCAACATGGCATCAAGGGGAGGGGAGGGTGCCAGCCAGGTGCATTTCTGGGGCAAAGGCATTCCCTGCAGAGGGAACAATGAGTGCACAGACCTTGAGGCTGGACTAGAGAGGACCTGTGAGTTTGAGGAACATTTAGGAGCAGAGTGTATCAGAGGCTGTGTGCACAATACAGGGTGGGTGGGTGAAGAAGGTCAGATGAAGCTGTGGGCAAGGACTTTGACCCTCACTCTAAATTATCTGGGGAGCCACAGAAGGGTTTTGAACAGAGGAGAAGGGATGTCCTGTGTTTTAATTTGAACTCTCTAGCTGTCACATTGAAAATGGAGAAGGAAGAACAGTCAGAATAAACTCCAAGAAAGATGATGGTGGCTTAAATCACAGGGGTGGCAGTGAGAATGGTAAGAAGTGGTGAGAAACTTTGTTTATATGTTTTGAAGATTGTGACAATAGGACCTGCCGACAGGTGGGATGATGGAGAGAAGAAAAAGGGAAGAGTGAATAATGATACCAGGGTCCTTGGTCCAGGTCACTGCAGGAATGGAGTTGCTTTGACTGAAGAGTAGCTGGTAGTAGGAGTAGTAGCAGGATATCAGAAACTCAACTGGACATGTGATATCCAAGAGAATATGCTAGATAGGCATGTTTGGTAGGTACTGATTTTTATTAATAAAAAATAAGAGCATAAATCAGTGAAATTAAAAACAAAAAAAATGAATAGAGAAAAAATCAATACAACCAAAAGCTAGTCCTCAGAAAACCTCAGTAAAATCAGTAAGTCTCTAGCCAAGCTAACTAAGAAAAAAAGAGAGATGATGCAAATTACTAATGTCAGAAATGAAAGAAAGGACATCACCATAGATTTTATGTATAGTAAAAGGATAGTGAAGGAATATTATGAACAATTCTATGCCCACAAACTTGAAAATCTAGATGAAACGGGCCAATTCCTTGAAAGGTACAATCTGCCAAAACTCACATAAGAAGAAATAGACAATCTGAATAATTCCATATCTATTAAGAAAAACAAATCAATAATTAATAACCCTCCAAAACAGAAAGCACCAGCCCAGATAGGTTCACTGGTGGCTTCTACTAAATATTTAAAGAAGAAATGATCCAATTCTCTACAATCTCTTCCAGAAAATAGAAGCAGAGTGAATACTTCCTAACTCAATCTGCCAGGCCAGTTTTACCCTAATACCAAACCAAAGAACATCACAAGAAAGAAAACAATAGACCAGTATCTCTCATCAACACAGATGCAAAAATCCTTAACAAAATATTAACAATTAAAATCCAAAAAATGAATAAAAAGAATTATTCACATGATCAAATGGGATTTATACTGAGTATACAAGGCTGTTTTAACTTTTGAAAATCAACTAATGTCGTTCATCACATCAACAGGCTAAAGAAGGAAAAGCTCATGGTTGTATCAGTAGATGCAGAAAAAAAATTTGACAAAATTTAACACCTATTCATGATAAAAATTCTCAGTGAACTAGGAATAGAGAGGTACTTACTCAACTTGATAAGAAGCATCTACAAAAAAAATACTGCTTATATCATATTTAAAGGTGAGAAACTAAAAGCATTCCTGATAAGATTAGGGACAAAACAAGGATTTCTCTGACACCACTGCTTTCAACATTGACCTGGAAGTCCAGTCCTAGATAATGCAATAAGACAAGAAAATAAAATAAAAGGTATGTATCTTGAGAAGGAAGAAATAAAACTGTCTTTGTTCACAGGTGATATAATCATCTCTGTAGAAAATCCAAAAGAATTGACAACAAGTCTCCTGGAACAATATAATAAGCAATTACGGCAGGGTTTCAGGATACAAGGTTAATATACAAAAATTAGTTGATTTCTTTTTTTAAAAGAAAAAAAAATTTGAGACAGGGTCTCATTCTGTCACCCAGGCTGGAGTGTAGTGGCATGATTATGACTCACTGCAGTCTTGACCTCCCTGGGCTAGGCGATCCTCTCACCTCACCCTCCCAAGTAGCTGGTACTACAGGCACACACCAACACACCCAGCTAATTTTTTAATTTTTATATAGAGATGGGGTTTTGCCATGTTACCCAGGCTAGTCTCAAACTCCTGAGGCTCAAGCCTTAGCCTCCCAAAGTACTGGGATTACAGGCATGAGCCATCACACCCAGCCGATATTTTTTTAAATACCAGCAAAGAACGAGTGGAATTTGAAATTAAAAACACATGACCATTTTCATTAGCACCCCCAGAAATAAAATACTTAGGTGTGAATCTAACGATTTATATATGACTTATATGAGGAAAACTATAAAACTCTGGTGAAAGGTATCAAAGAATTAAGTAAATGGAAAGATATTCCACATTTATGGATAGGAAAACTTAATGTTGTCAAGATATCAGTTCTTCCCAACTGGATACATAGATTAAACACAATCTCAATCAAAATTCCAGTAAGGATGAAAATAAAAGTAAATATTAAAATAATTCCAGCAAGTTATTTTGTGGATACCAACAAACTGGTTCTAAAGTTCAAAGACAGAAGCAAAAGACCCAGAAAAGCCAACAGATTAAAGGAGAAGAATAAAGTCAGAGGACTGACTTTATCTGACTTTAGGACTTACCTCAAAGCTATAGGAAACAAAACAGTGTGGTATTGGCAAAAGAATAGACAAATAGATCAGTGGAATAGGATAGAAGAGCCCGGAAATAGACCCACATAAAATAATTAACTGATCTTTAGCAAAGGGGCAAAGGCAGTACAGTGGAATAGAGACTTAATCTTTTCAACAAATGGTGCTGGAAAAAATTTGACATCCACATGAAAAAAAAAATGACATCCACATGAAAAAATCATTCAGTCTAGGCACAGATCTTATACCCTTCACAAGAATCAACTCAAAGTACATCATAGACCTAAAGATAAAACACAAAACCATAGAATTCCTAGAAGATAACACAGGAGAAAATCTAGGTGACCTTGGATATGGCAGTACTTTTTCAGATACACCACCAAAGACAATCCATTAAAGAAGGAATGGGCAAGTTGGACTTCCCTTAAAATTTAAAACTTCTGCTCTATAAAAGACAATGTCAAGAGAACAAGAAGAGAAGCCACAGACTGGGAGAAGATATTTGCAAAAGACACATCTGATAAAGTACTGTTTTCTGAAGTAGGCAAAGAACTCTTAAAACTCCACAGTAAGCAAACAAACAACCTGATTAAAAACTGGGCAAAAGTCTGAACAGTCACCTCACCACAGAAGATATACAAATGGAAAGTGTATTGGCATCACATGTCACTAGGGAATTGTATATTAAAACAACAAGATACCAATACCCATCTATTACAGTAGCCAAAATCCAAAACTAAAATCACCAAATGCTGGTGAGGATGTGGAGCAACAGGAACTTTCATTTATTCTGGTGGAATGCAAAATGGTACAAGACAGTTTGGCAGAAACTGTTAAACTGCCTGTAGTTCTTACAAAACTGAACATACTATATCATCCAGCAATCATACCCCTTGGAATGTACCTAAATGAACTGAAAACTTATGTCCACACAAAAATCTGCATACAGATGCTTGTAGCAGAGTTACTTTTAATTGCCAAAATTTGGAAGCAACAGACATGTCCTGCAGTAAATGAATGGGATAAATAAACTGTAGTGTATCCAGACAATGGAATATTAATCTGCACTAATAAGATATGAACTATCAAGCCATGAGAAGACATGGAGGACATTTAAATGCATATCACTAAGTGCAAGAAGCCAATCCAAAACGCTGCACACTGTGATTTCAACTATATGACATTGTAGAAAAGGCAGAACTGTGGAAGACAGTAAAAAGATCAGTGGTTGCTAAGGGGTTGGGAGTGGGGAGGAATGACTAGCAAAGCGCAGAGGAATTTTAAGGCGGTGGAACTATTCTGCGTGATCCTATAAAGGTAGATAGAAGTTGTTATACATTTTTCAAAAACCATAGAATGTACAAAACCAAGGAAGAACCCCAATTTAAGCAGCAGACTTGAGGTGACATGGCAGCATAGGCTCGCTGATTGTAGCAAGTGTACCACTGTGGTGTGGGATGTGACTACTGGAGAGGGTTTGTGTGGGGAGGGAGCGTAAGGGAACTCTCTCTAGTTTCTGCTCTATTTTGCTGTGAACCTAAAACTGTCCTAAAAATTAAAGTTTATTAAAAATAATATTTGGAGTTTTAAAACACAAATGAAAGACTACTTACTGTCTATTTAAACTGTGAATGTATGTAGCAATTCTGCTTGTGAAGGGAAATACACTGTTTAACAAGAAATTATATTCCTGACATAATATGATATATATACAAAGAACTCATAATTAGTAAATTTTCAACATATGAGTTCAGTGACTAGTAAGAATGAATAAAAATGAAGCTCCTTCAGTTAATCTAAGCAAGGGAACATCTATTTATAGTTACTAATTAAAGGACTCTGTAAAGCAGGAAAACCATGCATGGTAAGTGGTAAGCAGCAAACTGTTCTGTGGATTTGGGCCTCATGATGGTTTAAATTGCCTTGCAATTTGATCTCACCAGTGGCTGACATTTGACTATAGTCCAGTTGCCAGCCAAGGTAAGTCCCTACCCATTGCCCTCTGCAGCTGGTCCCAAGCTCTTACTGGACAGGAATGCCTTAAAGGGGACATACACTGGAAGGCAAGTCAGAAAAAGGGGGAAAGGGGGAGGAGGTGTAAGTATAACAAAGAAAAGGTCAAACTGCAGAAGAATTATAAAGAAAATAATAGAATCGAATACACTGAGAACCCAAGGGGATGGGGAAAAAATAGCAAGCAAGGAGAGTAAGTGAGAAGGAAAGGTAATAGTGTAAGTAGAAAAAACTGTTAGTGGAAGGCAGGTTAAATTTGAAAGGAAAAATAGAACAAAAAAGCAAAGTAAGAGTGTTGGAATTTACAGCAATAGAGAACCACATCATCTCTTCTGCTCGATAATTTTGGAATCATTGGCTGATGCATTGGCCCAGTGGTTCTCAACCGGGAGTATCTTACCCTCCCACTCAAGAGACAGTTAGCAGCGTCTACAAACATTTTTGGTTGTCACAATAGAGGAGGTGCTAGGGGTGCTGCTAGATATCAGAAACTATGCAAGACAGCTCCCCACCTCCAAAGAACTCTCTGGCCCAAATATCAGAGAAAAGAGGGTGACAAACTGCATTGGCCCATTGTCAGCACCAATTTCAGACTCCCAATGACTGTGCTTAATTCACCCACTGTTTTCTGATCTACATCATGTTATACTACATATAGATCAAGTCGATGGTCAGACCTCATAAAAGAAATTAAAATTTGGCTGAGAAAGTGTATCCAGAGTAGAGAATCCTTTGCTTCACTCTTTCTTTCAGCAACTGCTCAGTGAGGACCTGCTGTGTGCCCACGGCTGCCAATGCTTACCAGAGTTGTGTGGGCTCAAAAGCCAGGCTTCAGAGATGGAAAACAGATTAGTGGTTGCCAGGGTTTAGGGATGGTGGAGAGGAGGGGGTGGGTGTGACTTCCCTGTGGTGATGGCACAGTGCTGTGCCTTGGTTGCCATGGCGGTTACATGAACCCATGAAGTCACACAGAAGCATAGGCACACATTGTACCCCTCTCAGCTCTTGGTTTTGTTATTATGCTGTAGTTATGTGAGGCATAACCATTGGGGGAAATTTGGGAAAGGGTACATAAGACCTCTCTGTACTGTATTTGTAGCCTTCTGTGAATTTATACTTATTTCAAAATAAAAAGGTTTATTAAAAAAAAAGAAAGAAAAAGCAAACCTTAAAAGGGAAAAAACAAGATTGGCCAAACAACTAATGAAAGATGTAATTTTAATCAGGATAGACAGAAATAGTTCATGCACACAGAACCCCATGCAGATCTATAAATAGAAGGGGCCAGAAAGGCAGCATACTCTTGGAGTGTGGTGTTGAAACTGAGAAAACAAACTCACTTTTTATTAAAATTGACCTATTCAGATACAGTGCCAATAAGAAATACTTATGCCCTCTTGTGGAATAAAAATACTTCTATTTCAGTGAAAGATCTATATTGTTGAAGTATAACACTAAGTTATGTCATATCTAATACTGTTTAATTGCATGTTTTGCTATAGGGACAAGCAGATCTTTTGAAATATGCTAAGAACGAGACTTTGGAGAACCTGAAACAAATCCATTTTGCTGCTGTTTCATGTGGACTGAATAAACCAGGCACCGAAAATGCTGATATGCAGAAGCCACGCCGGAGCTTGGAAGTCATACCTGAAAAAGCAAATGATGAAACCGGAGAATGAAGAAACTTACAATAAATCATTATGGAGTTTATAACTCTAGGACCAATTGTAGTCAGATGGGACATTTGCTTTGCACTCACTAATGAGAATAATATTCGGGATTTTAAAGCACAACTGGAATAGCTAATTACAGTCTATTAAAACTGTGAATGTATGTAGCAATCCTGCGTGTGAAGGCAAATAAACTCTTTAACGAGCAATTATGTTGCTGGCCAAAATATGCTATATTTGTATACAAAGACATCCTAACTCAGTTCCAGTATGAAGAACAGCTTATTCACTCTAGTTCCATTGAGAAACATTTTCCTAAGTGAAAACAATTTCTTAAGATGGAAATGGATTGGATTGTAAAATTAGTATTTATTGGAGAAAAAAACCTGATCTACGCATTTTTACTTATGTGGGGTTGCCAGAGTCTCTGGGTTCTAGATGATTTTTGGTGGCATGCTTGCTGAGCCATAATTACTACAGAGAATGTAAGTGGACAGGCTTCCTGAATCCCCCAGGGACCTTGGAGAGCCATCAAGGAGAATGTGCAATTGGACTGAAGCTCCCTGGCTGAAGACACATGCCAAGTCAGCACATGGGTAGAGACGATGTAAAAGCAACCCATCTGGAAACAACACATTGTAAATAGTTTTTCATTGTATGAAGTAGTGTTCACATTAAAAAGACGTTTTATGATATTTCTCCAATAGCAGTATATGTGTTTAATGAAGCCTTAACTTTTGAGATTTCTAGTTCAAAATATTCTACTCTTAAGAGTAGCCAATTACTTGTTGAACAGCTTTGTCAAAAATAAGTTGCTCGTCTGGGCTGACCTTATTTTGCTTTTGGTAAGGTTTCAACAGCTTTAAGCAACAGCAGCTGACTGTAAAGTGAACCGAGATACCAACAGCTGCCCTCTTGATGCTTCTGAATTAGGTCTGTAGTGACATGCACCTCAAGATCTGGCAAATAGTCAAAGGCAGGTAGAGGGGCAGGAGCAGGTGTAGCTTTCCTACAGGTCTACTGGCAACAGATTCCTTCCATTTATGTTTGTCTGAGAAAGTCTCTGTTTCTCATTCACTTTTGAAAGATAATTTTGTGCCAGCTGAGTTTTTAATCCAAGCTTTTATTTTCCAAATCAGTGAAACTTCGTGCTTTCAAGATACTGAACACTGCAGCCTAATTACTACTTTTCCCAAACTAAAACTGCTTTCAAATTTTGGAAAGGTAAATATTTACTTTAAATCTTCAACAACCCCATTTTTTCTATTCAGTGACTCAGGTATGTGAGCCAGATAAATATGTGATCTTCAGCTGGGTATCTTATTAGTGATTTCCTCACAGTTAAAGAGATGCTCAGGTGCTGATGTTGTTCATTCATTTCTGCCCAGGCTCTTCAATATCCTCTTTAAAAACAATTCTTTGCTCAGTTATTATCATTTGCATTCTAATAATGTGCTCAAGTTAAGGTACCCATCTCCACTGTCCTTCTCCGGATGTAATTCCAGTTAGAAAATAAGCCTGTTACTTGGATGATAGTGCCTTTCCCTGCACACCCAGCTAACCACCAGCCAGTATATAGGCTCTTAGCTCAGAAATGAACTCTACATGAAGTAAAAGTGGGTAGAAAATAGCAGAGAATTCAAAGTAAATTTATAGAATGAGAAATGAAATAATATATAACTTAGATTATTGTTAACAATACTTGAATTTAGCTGGTAAGTAAATAGCAATATTTAGTTCAAAGTGAAAAATCCAGAAATCATGAAAAATAACTTTTAAAGTATAATGAAATTGAAGAAAAAGTTTCTACATTTCTAGTAATGACAGGCATTATCTAATATGTGACTTGAATAACTCTGATAGCAAGACACATGTAATTTATTGTAGTTTATACGGCTTAAAATCAACGATTTTATAATTGAAGGAGTCTGTGAGATCATTCAGTCCTACACTTTCTTTTTCAGATGCTGAAGTTGCAGATAAAAATAAATGCATCATTGCCTGATGTCAAAAAGTCTATTAGGGGTAGTGTTGGTGCTAAACCCAGCCCAAGGTGTGCTCCACATTTCCATGATAAAATGTCAACCTTCTTTTGACCCATCTCATCAGAGGAATAAGCCAGGCCATGGGATTAGCAGGTATGCCTGTTGGGGGTTGTTCGCAAAGCCTCAGTGTTTCTCCTGTTAGTCTAGATTCTCCACCAGTAAATGCAGCATCCTTCATCTAGGATGATGACTCCTATCAGCAGGGCACAAGTTCATGACCATTTGAGCTATTGTGTTCCTCTTTTCCCCATTCATATGGAAACAGAAAACATTTATTAAACTGGTGAGGGCAAAGGTTACGATTTCTGGACCTTTATAAACAGATTTTTCTGTGGAGGCCTTATAATCCCTGCTGATCAAATAAAAGTGAGATCCCTGCTCCTGGGTTGCATAAGTTGTGGTGAAGCAGGGATCACATGCTTGCTCCCTCCCATTATCTGCATTCCTTAAATGGGGGGAGCACCCATTTAAGTTACTCATTGTAAATACCAATAATTCCTTGCGAATTTGACTAATGTGTATATAGGGCGCACTATAGGCGCACACACACACACACACAGCATTATTCCCAATTAGGAATATATATGATCACAGATAGCATGAAAACAACTGGTAAATCTCTGCTGAGGACACTGGAAAATTCAGAGTTGGACAAAAATGCACAGAAATCATGGAGAACAGCTGGTCAATTCAGTAGGAAATGAAATGTTACACTGACCATTAAGCCCAGTGTCAGGTTCCCAGCAGTTATGTTGATGTCAGCCCTGCAGAGTCAATCCTGAGGCATGTAGGAGCACACTAAGTACATGCTGCTTCCTCTTTGCACGTGCATATGCAGTGTATCCTCTCAGCTACTTCAAATGTTGCAGGCATTAGTCTGTTTTCTGCCTTTAGCAGGCGTGGCTTCTAAACAATGAGAAAGAAGCCATCTAAACCCAGTTGCTTACCATCTCTGGGTGGGTATGACCCAGGAACCAGGGCATGGAGCAGAGTTCTTAGGGACGGTGGTGGGCAGCCCCTGGGGAGGCTGCTCTTCCTCACCCACATGGGAGTTGGGCTGTGAAGCACTGAATGGGGAAAGCCATCCAACTTGCAAACGTTTCCACATGCAGTCTTTGCCATGTGGCCTCATTTAGTATGCTGAGGTACTTTGAATTTGTTGAATCTTCAATCAAGCATTTAAAAAAGTTATAAATGCAAATTTAGTGCAGTTACAGCATAGTTCTGATTGACTCATCCAATGAGGAAGAACACCTAAGTTGGATATATCTGTCTACAGGTTCAGTGGTTACTCACATCTCGGCCAATATTTGCTATGAACAGACCTAACATTTTCTGTCAATTGTAAGAATTTTCTATTTGTAATATTTGACAATGGGACTTTTTGTTGGGGCTGTGTGCCAAGGACTGTGTCCAAGACACTTTGCACATATCATTTCATCTTCTCAACAACTGGCAAAGTGTTTGTCTGATGTTACAGATGACGAAATGAAGACTTTAGACAGGTTAGTTAAGTAAAGCCACAGAATGCTCAAGTCAGGATTTAAACTCAGCTCTGCCTGCTCCGAAGGTTATATTCCCAAGCATTCTTTTGAATTCCAGATATATATATATATATGTCACCTCTAAACTACAAGTTGGGTACTATCTTGTAAAGTATAATGAGGCATTTGGCGGTTTAGTCTTTTTGTGTTTGAGACTGAGTGTCACTCTGTCTAGAGTGCAGTGGCACAATCTTGGCTCACTGCAAGCTCTGCCTCTCAGGTTCAAGCAATTCTCCTGCCTTGGCCTCCCAAGTAGGCGGAACTACAGGCGTGCACTACCATGCCCAGCTGTTTTTTGTATTTTAGTAGAGGTGGGGTTTTACCATGTTGGCCAGGCTGGTCTCAAACTCCTGACCTCATGATCTGCCTGTCTCAGCCTCCCAAAGTGCTGGGATTACAGGCATCAGCCACCCCAGCCTTATTCTTTAATGCTATACATGAGCTCCCTAGAAGCCACTGAGACTTACTCTGATTTTATTGAGCACATTTTAGACACCAGGGATTCACTCTGGACAAAAACAGGCATGGTCCCAGCCCCCATGGAACTCAGAGTATAACTGGGGAAGAGACATTTATCCAAATAATTCCAAATATATAGGTACTATTCAAACTATGGAAAGTGCTATGCAGAGGCCCCGCTGAGAGACTACCTGAGTTCCCTCCCATCACTTCCCAGCTGAGTGTTGAGGGGAGGTATGCTTAGCCTACCTTACCTCTGTAATTCTGGAAGTATTTTGTTTAGTGCTGCTTTCCCTTACAGGGGTCTTAAGAGTTGTTTGTAAAGGACTTAGACCAGCACTCAGCTCGCAGTGGACTTGTAATGTTGCCATCCGTTATTCATAGGTGGGACCATGAAGGTGTTTAATGGGGCCTCCCTGCTCTTGAGAAGATGAAGCGAGTATTTACTGCTCTGTAACACAACCCCTAAAACCTGAAACAGTCACTTATTCTCATGTCTGGGGCTTTGCAGGTTGACGGGGCTCACCTCAGTTTTCTTGCTTAGGGTCTATTGTGCAGACACTGGCAGATGTCAGCAGGTGCTTTGGTCATGTGATGGGCTGACTTGCTGGCTGGCTCACTAGTTCGCAGGGCCACTGCAGGGAGCTCAGCTGAGCATCTGCATGGGTCTCTCAGTGGCTGGCTCAATAAAATATTTAGTTTCTCAGCTGCACTTGCTGCATTTCCATAAGTCAGTAGCCCCATGTGGCTGACATCACATGAAGGGAGATGAAAAACGTGGCTTATTTCACTATCCCTTCTCTTTGCTCTCCCTCCATTCCCAATCCCTAGTCAGAACATTTTCATTTTAGTTCTGTTGGATTACCTTAATAACTTTTAAAAATATAATTAAAATTGCTTATTGATGCATCAATTATTGACTTTCATACTTTGATCCACCACCATGTTAGATCAGACAATTCATGTTCTCTATTGTTTCCCTCCACAACCTCTGTACTTTTAACTCCCAGCCACCTGCTGCTATTTGCCATATCAGGAGTCTCCAGATGCCATTAGTGTTCTCTTTTGTGACTATAAACTCTCCATGCTTCTCTAAGATTGGTTCTAAAATTGGAAAGTAATAACCAGCCTTTATAATATTATAATTGCATAAGAATTAATTTTTTATACAAATAGTGTGGCCACACCTGCAAAAAAGGAGATATTTGTGATCCTATGCTGCCAAACTTGTGCCATTCAAAAGTGAATATGCTAACTTCCATCTTCAGCCAAGGTAGAGAACAGATTTTTCACATAAAACAACCCAAAGCAGAAAATGTATATGAAACAATAGTTCTCATAGCCCTGGACCCTTGGCAAAGACAGTGATGACTTAGAAAAGGGAAACAAATGGGGTGAGCTCTATGATTGCCCCAGCTTATAACTTTGAGAGAGTTTCCAGGCCACGGTGCGAGAAGGAGAAAGCCCGGCAGAGCCTAGAAGACCCCCTGAATTGAAGCAATGGAGGTGAGATACTTGGGAGACCAAGGTGGCTAGTGTTTTCAGGACAGAGCACTCAAGAGGAGAGCCATGCAAAGAAAGAGCAGGCATCTGCAGAGTATCCCTCTGGCACCCAGCAAAGTACTGATCATCACACCTGTGAGAGTACTGCCTGAGGCAGAGCACAGAACCACTCAAAATAACCGGAGCAACAATCAACCTTTTAACAGTTATCAATCCCCTTGGAGGTCATTTTAGACATTTTCATAATCATTCTCCCCCATGAAATTTTTATACCACAGATGTTAATGTATATGTGATACATTATGTATATTATGTATATATATATGATACAGATATGTATACCTTCACTTTATGCATAAACTAAAAATTTTTCTCTAAAATTTTGTCCTTTGGGAGAAATATTGCTGTCTTTGAGAATGTATGGATTAGAGAGAACAGTACACAGTGTTTACATAGGGCCAGGATCCTCAATCAGAGATCCTCATAATTCAAAGGGTCTTGTCTCAAGTAGGTAGTAATTGGCCCCAAAATATATACTGCTCTGGTCTCACCTAAAACATTTAAAAGCAAGACCTGAAAAGATCAAACTTTTTTTTAGTAACTGAACTGCTTGCCTGACCAGGACCCAAAATGATAAAATTCTCGAATGTTTCCAAAAGAGAATGAACAAGCATGCAAAGAAGCAGAAAAATATGACTTATAATGAGGAGAAAATTAAAACCAACCCAAAACTGGCATAGATAGCAGAATTAGTAGACAAGTAGACAAGAGTATTAAAACACTTACGATAGCTGTATTTCTTCTGTTCAAAACATTAAGTAGTGACATTGATAATATTTCTTAAAAGGCCCAAATCAAACCTCTAGGGTCTAAAAAATTCAATGTGTGAAATAAAAAATACAATAGATGGGATTAGTGACAGAGTAGATTTTGCAAAAGAAAAGATAGCAATAATACAAAGTATCCAAAATAAAGCACAGACATAAAAGAAAATATAAAACAAAAATGAATGACCTTCACTACAAGGAAGATAAAAGGGAAGAGAAGACCAGAAAACAAATAACAAAATGGCAAGCATAAATTCCTACTTATCAGTAAAACATTGAATGTAAATAGACTAAACTCTTCAATCAAAAGACAGGGTGGCTGAGCAGATTAAAAAAAAATAAGACACAGTGATCTGTTGCCTTCAAGAAACATACTTAACCTATAAAAATACACACAGACTGAAAATAAAGAGAAGGAAAATGATATTCCATGCCAATGGAAACCAAAACAAAACCAAAAAAAGAAACTATACTTATATCAGAAAAAGTAGATATCATGATAAAAACTGTAAGAGACAAGGTCATTATACAATGATAAAAGGGTCAATTTAGCAAAAGGCTATGACGATTACAAACATATACACACCCAAAACTGGAACAGCAAGATACATAAAACAAATATTATTAGAGTTAAAAACAGAGATAGACTCCAATATGATAATAGCTGGAACTTCAACATCCCACTTTTAGCATTGGCCAGATCTCCTGGACAAAAATCAACAAAGAAACATCAGACTTATTCTGCATGACAGAAAAAATGGACCTAATAGACATTTACAGAACATTTTATCACACAGCTGCAAAATACACATTTTTCTCCCCAGCCCATGAATCATTCTCAGGGATAGACCATATGTTGGGTCACAAACTATTTGAAAGCATTTAAATAATATCAAGTGTTCCTCTCTGACTGCACTGGACTAAACCTACAAATCAACAGCAAGAGGAATTTTGGAAACTACACAAACACATGGAAATTAATATGCTCCTGAATGACCAGTGTGTCAATGAAGAAATTAAAAAGGAAATTGAAAATTTTCTTGAAACAAATGATAATGGAAAAACAACATACCAAAACCTATGGGATACAGTAAAAGCAATACTAAGAGGGAAATTTACAGCAGTAAATGTCTACATCAAAAAAGAAGAAAAAACTTAAAATAAGTAACCTAATGATCCATCTTAAAGAACTGGAAAAGCAAGGGAAAACCAAATCCAGAATTAGATGAGAAAAAAGAGATTTTAATAAAGGCCAGAGCAGAAATAAATGAAATGAAGAAAACAATACAAAAGATCAATGAAACAAAAAGCTGGTTTTTGAAAAGATAACAAAATTGACAACCTTGAGCCAGACTAAGAAAAAAAGAAAGCAGGCCAAAATAAATAAAATCAGAGATGAAAAAGGAGACATTGCAACTGATACTGCAAAACATCAAAGGATCATTAGTGGCTACTGTGAACAATTGTATGCCAATAAATTGGAAAATCTAGAAGAAATGGATACATTCCTAGACACTTGCAACCTACCAAGATTGAACCAAGAAGAAATCCAAAGCCTAAACAGACCAATAACAAGTAACAAGGTTGAAGTTATTATTAAAAATGTCTCACTATAAAAAGTCTGGGACACGATGACTTCACTGTTGAATTCTGCTAAACATTTAAAGAAGAATTAATACCAATCCTACTCAAATTATTCCAAAAAATAGAAAAGGAGAGACTACTTCAAAAAAACATTCTATAAGGCTAGTATTACCCTGATACTAAAACCAGGACAAAGACAGTTCAAAAAAAGAAAACTATGGGCCAATATCTCTGATGAATATTGATGCAATAATTCTCAACAAAATACTAGCAAACCAAATTCAACAACACATTAGAAAAATCATTTATCATAATCAAGTAGAATTTATCTCAAGGGTACAGAGATGGCTCAACATATCCAAATCAATCAATGTGATACATCACATTAACAGAATGAAGGACAAAAACCAAATGATCATTTCAAATGATGCTGAAAAAGCATTTGATAAAGCTCAACATTCCTTCAAGATTTAAAAAAAAAAACCTTCAAAAACTGGGTGTAGAAGGAATATCCAATATCCCTGAACATAATAAAAGCCATATATTACAGACCCACAGATAATACTATACTGAATAGGGAAAAACTGAAAGCCTTTTCTCTAAGATCTAGAACATGACAAGGATATCCACTTTCACTACTGTTATTCAACATACTATGGGAAGTCCTTGCTAGAGCAATCAAATAAGAGAAAAAACTAAAGGACATTCAAATGGAAAAGGAAGAAGTCAAATTATCCTTCATTGCAGATGACATGATCTTATATTTGGAAAAGATAATGACTCTACCAAAAAATTGTTAGAACTGATAAATTCAGTAAAGTCACAGGATATAAAATCAACATACAAAAATTAGCATTTCTATATGTCAATAGTGAATAATCTGAAAAAAAAGGAAAAATGTAATCCCACTTATGACAGCCACAAATAAAATTAAATATCTAAGAATTAACCAAAGAAGTGAAAGATCTCTATAATGAAAATGATAAAACATTGATAAATGAAATTGGACACCAAAAAATGGAAAAGTATTCCTTATTCATGGATTGGAAGAATCAATATTGTTAAAATTTTCATATGCCCCAAAGCAATCTACAGATTCAATGCAACCCCTATCAGAATACTACTGACAGTCTTCACAAAAATTGAAAAAAATTCTAACACTTATATGAAACCACAAAAGACCCACAATAGCCAAAGCTATTTTGAGCAAAAAGAACATAACTGGAGGAATCACATTACCTGACTTCAAATTATACTACAGAGTTATAGTAACCAAAACAGCATGGTACTGGCATAAAAGCAGACACATGGACCAATAGAACAGAATACAGAACCCATAAACAAATCCACACACAGTGAACTCATTTTCAACAAAGGTTGTAAAAACATACACTGGGGAAAACACTGTCTGTTTAATAAATGGTGCTGAGAAAACTGGATATCCATATGCAGAAGAATAAAACTAGTCCCCTTATCTCTTGCCATATACAAAAATCAAATCAAAATAGATTAAAGACCTAAATCTAAGGCCTCAAAATATGAATCTACTACAAGAAAACATTGGGGAAATTCTTCAGGACATTGGTCTGGGCAAAAATTACTTGAGTAATACCCTGCAAGCACAGGCAACCAGAGCAAAAATGGACAAATGAGATCACATCATGTTAAAAGCTTCTGCACAGCAAAGGAAACAATCAACAAAATGAAGAGAGAACCCACAGAATGGGAGAAAATTTTTGCAAACTATCCACCTGAGCAGGGACTAATAACCAGAATATATAGGAGCTTAAATAGGCCTGTAGAAAAAAATCTAATACTTCAATTTAAAAATGGGAAAAAGATTTGAATAGACATTTCTCAAATGAAGACATACAAATGGCAAACAAGTATATGATAAACTTCTCAACATCATTGATCATCAGAGAAATGAAAATCAGAACTACAATTAGATATCCTCTTACCCCAGTTAAAGGTGTGAGGATAAAGGGCTTTATCCAATATCGGGCAATAACAAATGCTGACAAGGATGTGGAGAAAAGGGAACCCTCATACATTGTTGGTGGATATGTAAATTAGTACAACCACTATGGAGAACAGTTTGGAGGTTCCTCAAAAATCTAAAAACCAAGCTACCATATGATCCAGCAATCCTACTGTTGAGTGTATACCCAAAAGAAAGGAAATCAGTATATCAGAGAGTTTTGTGCACTCCCACATTTACTACAGCACTGTCCACAAAAGCCAAGATTTGGAAGCAACCTAACTGTCCATCAGCAGATGTATGGATAAAGAAAATGTGGTACTTAAACTCAATGGAGTACTCTTCAGTCACAAAAAGAATGAAATTCTGTCATCTGCAATAGCATGGATGGAACTGGAGGTCTGTACGTTAAGTGAAATAAGCCCGGCACAGAGAGACAAACATCACATATTCTCACTTATTTGAGAGATTCAAAAAATGAAAACAACTGAACTTTTGGATGTAGACAGTAGAAGCATAATTACTTATAGAGTATTTATCCTTCTCTAGGAAGGGTAGTGACTGGGTGTTGGAGGAGGTGGGGATGGGTAATGGATACCAAAAATAGAAAGAAGGAATAACATCTAGTATACAGCACAGCAGGGGGACAACAACAATAATAATAATTTAATCATACATTTAAAAATAACTAAAAGAGTATAATTGGATTGTTTGTAACACAAAGGATAAATGCTTGAGGGGATGGATACCCTACTTCTCATGATATGACTATTAATGCATTGCATCATGTGCTCCATAAACATCTACACCTACTAGGTGCCCACAAAAATTTCAATTTCTTTTTTTTTTTTTAATGAACAGAGTATCAGTGAGCTGTGGGACAACTTCAGGTAGCCTCATGTAAATGCTATTGGAGTGTCTGAAGAACAAGAGTGAGTGAGCAGGACAAAAATATAGTTGAAAAAATAATATCCAAACATTTTCCACATTTGGTGTACATTGTAAACCCACAAATCCAGGAAGTTCAACAAACCCCAGGCATAAGATGCGAGAAGAAAACTACACCGTGGCACATACCACAGTTAAATTGTTTCAAACCCACAGTGATAAAGAGAAAACAATTGTACAGGAAGCTAGAGAAAAAATAAAGACATTTTATACAGAAGAACAAAAATAAGGATGGTGGCAATCTGTCTTCAGAAACAATGTAAGTGAGAAGGTAGTGAAGCAATATCTTTAATGTACTGACTCCAAGAAAAAAATTCTTCCTAGATTTCTATACCAGCAATAAATGTCTTTTAAGAGTAGAAAAATAAAAATTATTTTGTATGTACAAAAGCTGAAGCAATTCTTTACCAACAAACTCACATTAAAAGAACAGTTTTTTTAAGCTCCCAGGAAGTAGAAAATGAAACCAGATAGAATTACTGATATGCTCACACAAAAAAAGAAGAGTACTTGAAATGGTAACTACATATATATTAAATAAATGCATTTTAATTTTTTTCTTATTGCTTAAATCTCTTTAAAAGATAAGTGGCTGTTTCAAAAATAACAATGCAATGTGAGCTTTATATGCATATACAGTATGACAACAATTGCACAAAGTCCTAGGGGGAGAAATGAAGTAAATTGTTGCAGGGTTCTTATGCTATATATTAAATGGTATACTTGCACTTAAAAGTAGGCTATTATATGTTAATGATGTAGACTATAAGCCCTGGGAAACTACTAAAGTAACATAATAAAGAGTTATAGTTAATAAGCCAACAAAGGAAGTAAAATAGAAAAAAAATAATTAAAGGAAAGCAAAAAAAGAGGAAAAAAGGAGCAAAGAATACATGGGACAAATAGAAAAATAGATAACAACTGGAATTATTGAATACAAACACTTCATAAATTTGACTAAGATAAACTTCTGCCCTTCAAATGACACTATTAAGACAATTAAAACTGAAGCCACAGACTGGGAGAAAATATTTGCAACACTATATTTGATAAAGGACTTGTTTCCAGAATATTTAAAGAACTCCTACAACTCAGAAAGCAAACCATAATTCCAGCACTTTGGGAGGCTAAGGCGGGCAGATCATGAGGTCAGGAGTTCGAGACCAGCCTGGCCAACATGGTGAAACTCCATCTCTGCTAAGCTGGTTGTGGTGGCAAGCACCTGTAATCCTAGCTACTTGGGAGGCTGAGACAGGAGAATCATTTGAACCCAGAAGGTGGAGGTTGCAGTGAGCTGAGATCACACCATTGCACTCCAGCCTGGGTGTTAGGGTGAGACTCCATCTCAAAAAAAAAAAGAAAAGAAAAAAAGAAAGCATACCAATATGATAAAAATCACAAAGGACAATTGACATAAAATATAACAATAGCCAAAAAGCACTTGAAAAGATGCTCAACTTTATAACTTTATAAGTCAACTTTATAAGTCATGTGGAAATTAAAACCACAACATATGTCACTCCACACTGAACAATATGGATAAAATTTTAAAGACTGATGATATGGTTTGGCTGTATCCCCACCCAAATATCATCTTGAATTCCCACATGTTATGGGAGGGACCCAGTGGGACGTAATCTAATCATGGGGGCAGGTCTTTCCTATGCTGTTCTCGTGATAGCGAGTAAGTCTTACAAGATCTAGTGGTTTTATAAGGTGGAGTTTCCCTGTACAAGATCTCTCTTTGCCTGCTGCCATCCATGTAAGACATGACTTGTTCCTCCTTGCCTTCACCATGATTGCAAGGCCTCCTCAGCCACTCGTAACTGTAAGTCCATTAAACCTCTTTCCTTTGTAAATTGCCCAGTCTCTAGTACGTCTTTATCAGCAGCATGAAAATGGACTAATACAGTTGACAATTCTAAATGTTGGTGAAAATATAATTCTCATACATCATTGTTGGAAAGAAAATGGTACAACCACTTTGGAAAATAGTTGGTCTTTTTAAAATATTGTTAAACATCCACCTGACCTGTGAACTAGCAATTCTAATTCCAACTTATATCTACTGCAAGACTCACACAAGAATATTTATACTAGCTTAATTCATATTCATAGTATTTAAAAACCTTAAACTACTCAAATGACCATCAGTGCAAAAATGGAAGAACAAATTGGGCTATATTCATGAAATAGATATATATTCAACTATAAGAATAAGGTGGTACCTGCAACAAATGTGGGTGATTCTATAAAACCTCTTGCTGAGTAAGACACTACAGACGACATACTGTGTGATTCCATTTACAAAGAATTCTAGAATAGGCAAAACTAAGAGCTAGTATAGAAATCATGTCAGTGGTTTCCTGGAGTGGGGTGGGTTGTAGTGGAAATTGACCCCAAAGGGAACTTTCTGGAGTGATTTACATGTAATATAGATGTAAGAAGTCATTATCTTGATTGGCATAGTACACCTGGTTGCAACTAGTGCACAACTAGTACAAATAGTACAACTAGTTAATCTAGTTGTAGTTACAATGTACTTGACATCTGTCAAAACTCATTGAATTGTACATTTGAAATCTTTACATTTTATGGTATGTAAATTATACTTCAGTAAAGCTGATTTTATATCTTAAAAATTAAAAAATGTAAAAACTAGGAGACAAACAATTGGAAGTAGGAGCAGAGTTGGGGAATATACTATATTATTATTACTATTATTTCATGCCTTTCCCTTATCAGTAAAATCTTTCTTGTTTCTTAATTATATAATGTATTACAGCTTATTAGTAGTAGTAGTAGTATTGAGACAGAGTCTCGCTCTGTCACCCAGGCTGGAGTGCAGTGGTGTGATCTCTGGAGTAGCTGGGATTACAGGTACCCACCACCAGGCCTAGCTAATTTTTGTATTTTTTGTAGAGACGGGATTTTGCCATGTTGCCCAGGCTAGTCTCAAACACCTGAGCTCAAGAAATCCACCTGCCTCGGCTTCCCAAAATGCTGGGATTAACACCACACATGTCAGTGGTTTCCTGTGGTGGGATGGGTTGTAGTGGGAGTTGACCCCAAAGGGAACTTTCTGGAATGATTTACATGTAATATAGATGTAATAAGTCAATATCTTGATTGGTGTAGTACACCTGGTTGCAACTAGCCAACAGTTTATTTTCTTCTGAAGTTTTTTTTTCTGAACCCTCTAATTTCTTGTTTAATTTGGACAAATTACTTGTTAGGCATGCTGCATAGGTTTAATATTGGGATTCACTTTTATTTATTGCCATGTTGTGACTTAATTTGAGTATATATTGCTCTTTCTTGCATTCTATTTTCTTTTTCTTTTTTCTCTTTTTTTTTCTGAGTACATTTGTGAGTCATTCTTTTAGAAGGCAGGTTTTCTGAGTCTTTCCACATTCAAAAAGTATTTACTGTTCTCATATGTGACTGAAAGTTTGGCTGGGTATCTAATTCTAGGCTCAGAATCATTTACTCTTGAAACCTTCAAGTATCACTACTTTTTTTTTTTCTAGTACCAATATTGCTTATGAGAAAACTAGTAAGTTTCTGATCTTATTTCTTTGTTAGTAATCTGTTTCATTTTCCTGGGGACTTTTTGGACTTATTCTTGCTTTTTTAACTGTTCTAAAATATTGTGATGATACATATAAGTTTATTCATTCATTCAACAAATAGTATTATAGATATTGATTGCTAGGAACCCTAGAGCCTGAGAATGAAGCAATAAGATTCCTGTTCTTATTGAGGTTATGTTCTGGTGTGGGAAATAGACAATAAAATATGAGCAAATAAATAGATGAGAAACCTTCAGATATTCATAAGTACCAACAAAATACAACAGGAGAATGGAATACATAATAGTAAACTGGTGCAGGATGAGGTGGTGCTTTGGATGATGTGATTGGGGTGGGGAGCCTCTCTAAGGTGACACTGAAGCAGAGCCCTGAATAATGAGAAGGAGCCATTTAGCGATCAGGGAAGGACACTAGAAAAAAGGAAACAGGACCCAAAGGACCAAGCAAGAACAGACTGAATGTCTAGAGACAGAAACATGCCAGGGTGATTGGATAATTTGTAAGCAAAGCTTGAAAGGGGTAGGAGATGAGGTCTGAGAGGCAAACAGGAGATAGACCCTGCACAGCCTGCAAGGAACTTGGATCTTATTCTGGATAAGTTAGGAAGGAATATGTATGATCTGATTTCTACTTTAAAGATCACTCTGGCTGTTGTAGGAAAATGGGGTTATACAGGATCTAGAGGAGGAACAGGAAGATCTGTTAGGAAGCTATTTCTGTCAACCAGGCAAGCAATGATAGTGGTTTAGAATAGAGTGTGGCCATAGAGATGGGAGACGTCATCACATGTGGGGTCTTAATTGGATGCAGCAGGAAAGAAAATGAAATCAAGGATGGCTCCTTGATTTTCACCTGAGCAGCTAGGTGAACAGCATGACATTCAATGAAAGCAGCAAGATGTGGGGGAAAGCAGGTTTGGAGAAAAACGTTAAAAATGCGGTTAGGACCTATCTAAATTGAGGTGCCAGATAGACTGATGGAGCCAGTGTGTATGTCAGATGGTCTAGGCAGCGAGAGTTCAGGGACACAGGGTTGAGAGTCTTCAGTGATTTAATGTCCTGCTTGATCACTGATAGGCCCTTTTATTTATGAAATCTTGTGTGTCAACTCTGGAAATATTTTTCTACTATTTATTTAATTATAATCTCTCTATTCTGCCTATTCTTTCTAGAATTCGTATTACAGCTGGCCTTTTGTATTCATGGAATCCACATTTGTAGATTCAACTAACAGCAGATAGAAAATGCTTTTGTAAAAAAAGTACCTCTAATTAATGGTGTCCAGCAAAAAAATAATAAAAATAAATAAAAAACAGATGAACAAAGGATGGTTGTGTCTGCACTGAACGCTTACAGACCTCTTTTTCTTGTCATTATTTCCTAAATAATACAGTATAACAACTATTTACATAACTTTTACATTGTATGAGGTATTCTAAGTAATCTAGAGATTATTTAAAGGATACTAGAAGATGTGCATAGATTGTATGCAAATACAACACCATTTTATATATGGAACTTGAGCATTCATGGATTTTTGATGTCTGAGGTGTTGGGGGTGGGGGCGGTCCTGGAACCCAACCCCCACAGACACCAGGGAATGATTGTAGATGGATGTTAAACCTTCTAGATCAATCCACAGGGTCCCTTAACTGTCCTTCATTTTATTTTCTTAACCCTTTCTTGTTCAGTTCTTAGGCTGATTCATGTGATGCTGGGTTTAATATTTCCTGTTTTTAAGACCTCTTTTTTTCTGGGGATTACATCTTCTTATGGGAACTGTTCCTGCTTTGTGATTGCAATTAGGACTCCATTTAGATCTACTTAGAGCTTTCTAAATTTTTTTCTCCCTATTGTTACCTCTGTTATTTCGGTTGTTCTGTGTGTTTGTCTTGGTCCTTCTCTTTTACACTAATATTTTTCATGATGTGTCAGGAGGTCCCTGAAGCTCTGTTCTTTTTTATGAATGCAGACCTGTTGGCTCATGTTCATGGCTGGGAAGGTTTTCATGCAAGTGTGTTGCCCTCTGGGTCTTTCCCCTGAACGGAGGAACTGGTGTAGCAGATGGAATGCATCTACCCTCAGGCCTCATCATAGGGGCACAAGCAGGAAATGGCAGTCAGGCTGACATTTTGAGTGCTTTTAAATTTAGTTGGGTATGAATTCTTCCAAGAAATCACATTATTATTATTTAAATAAGGAATAATGAATAACAGTTACCCCTCCCTGAAAACTCACGCCCAGGTAAATATCACTAGCCAATAAAGTCTTTCACAAGGCATTGACCCATCAGTGATGTCTGCCATGGGTGTGGGAAGGAAGGCTCATAGCAAGAGGCTCTCACATGTCCTTCCTGCTTCAGCCCACACATCTGTCCAAGTCATAGTTCAGACCCAGCCTGGAGGAGATTAATTGGGCTGAGGCCTATGTGACAGTCATTTCAGCCAGTGTTAACTCATACTTAAATTTATGTAAACTTACCTTACTCTCTGCTGCCAGAATCCTGACAAGAGGGCTGCCCTGAGAGAGAATTAGTTTGAGCATGAAATAGCCACATGCATTAGTCCCAAAATGCCTGTGTATGGTTAAGTGAGCGATTATATTCCAAGGTTGATGCAAGTTAGTTAGGGAATATCTATATCTCTCTTACCTCCACAGGCATGGTTCGTCAGAGTTCACTGCACGTAACCCTGTTTTAATGGCTCATAAGACAGACAAATATATTGGCCCTGCAAAGGAAACCAAACAAGATGTTATCGTTAGTAACTTGGAACAACAGATTTGAATATTTTAAGAAGGACACTTTAGTAAAAGGGGATGTGTATCAGCAGATTTTATATCCACAAAGATAAATTACAGCAATGAACACAGGAAGGACAACCAGTCCAAGTGCAAGATGCGCCAGGCCTGATTCATCCAGGGTTAGCAGAGCACCGATGAAGGAAGATGTTAGCGTGTCACAATTGTCATGAGTCAGTGAGGCTACATGGCAATCATAAATATTCAAAGAGAAGTGTAATGGTGGGATAAATGATGATTGTCATCATTGGGAAAGGGAAACGGGAAAGAGTTGTACACAGAAATGCTTCCAGGAGCCAGGCTGGTGATGTAAATGTGTGAAACTGATGAGAGTACAATCAGAAGCAGTGAGGACTGTGGCCAACTGGAGAATAAATGTCACTCTGAAGACATTCTCGTTCAGATTATATATTCACACACACACACACACACACACACACACACACACACACACACTGGCCAGTCAGATAGAAATTTCTCAGAGCCCGCAGTATCTTTGGCATTGCAAGCGATTGGCAGCCCCTCTCTCCAGAACTGTTGCATTAATGATTGTGGCAGTTGTCCAACACTGGGATACTTGTGAACTGTAGTATCACTCAGAGTTAGCACATCACTGTGGTTTTGCAGTTCTGTGTTTTTACTTTCTAACAATGGGGAAGGGGTTAGTCCTTAAAATTTCAATTAATGGAAAAACATATCTGACCATATAAATATATTGAATGTAAATATATTCTACCAAGTGATTGCAGAGGAAAACCTTGCAAATGCTCTTCTGTGGATGTGAGTGTTCGTCACTGCTCATTGTGGAGATCCTTTCACCTAAAGCATGAAGGGGAAACTAAAAGAGCCCACCCCAAGTAAGCAGATGGGAGGGAGCTTTGGAGACAGCTCCTTGGACTGTGTTAGCCAAGTGAAAGTAACTAATGGGTTAGCAGCTGAGTAATGTCAGCCTTCGTGTCAATGATGAAGCTGCTCTCTGTTCTCCTCAAGAACAATGAACGTGTTGGTTCAGAGCCAGAAACTTCCTGACCCCAGGAAAGCTGCAAGGCAACGGGTTATCCAGAGACAGTGGAAGCCTCATTTCCATGCAAGCTGAAGTCAAGGTAAACAGTGACTTCTGGGACAATCCTGAAAGCAGCCCATTTTCAGGGAAGAGTATAACACAATAATCTTCCATCTTCTCTTAGGGTTTATATATAAATATAACATCAGAAGTCTATTTTCTATTAATTATGTAGCCTATATTATATAGGTTATAATATATATAACATTATATACAATATAGGTTACATAATGGAAAATTCAGAAAATGGACCTTCGACAGTTGTGGAAACTAGTTAAGAGATGGAAAAAGCTCCTATTAACTACAGCTTAGTAGAAGTAGATTTTGAAGGACCTTCTTTTCTTTCCCAGTGAGGGAAAATCATATAGATTGATTCGGAGAAAGAGAGAAAAATTTGCCTTCAATATAAAGAGCATGGGTCTCCATTTAATTTGCAGGGACACATAGGAGAAGGAAAAAAATTACCCTGGTTGAAGTACAGGTCTTTTTCCTCCTTTCCTCCCTCATCTGCTGTTGGATCATGCATTTTCTACCTCTCAGAAATTTTGAAAGTCAATATGGATGGTAAGTGAAAAAGGCAAATCAAAGTCATATTCACAGATTTAGGTGGACTCAATGAGACTTGAGCCCTGGAATTTTGCAGTCTCTGTAGGAATATATCAGGAGTTAAAATGTGTCTCCTTTGGGCATAGGCAAATGAAATGGTTGGCATAAACAGTGGATGTTATGGACTGAATGTTTGTGGGTTGAGATCCTAAACCCCAAGGTGATGGTATTAGGAGGTGGGGCCTTTGGTAGGTGATTAGGCCAGGAGGGTGGAGCCTGCATGAATGGGATTAATGCCCTTATGGAAGTCACCCCAGAGGTGTCTTTCCGCCATGTGAGGACATGCCTCTTTCTGCCATGTGAGGACACACTGAGAAGTCGACAGTTTGCAACCTGGAAGAGGGCTCTCCCCAGAACCTGACCACGCGGGCACCCTGATCTCAGACTTCCAGCCTCCAAAACTGTGATAGAGAAATGTCTTGTTTATAAGCCACTGAGTCTATGGCACTGTCATAGCAGCATGAGCTGAGTAGAAACAATGGGTTTCTACTCAGCAATGAAAAAGAGCAAGCTACTGATGCACGCAGCGCCGTGAGTCATCCTGGCCAGTGTTGAGCAAAAGAGAACTTCTTGGATGGGGACACAGAACTTATGGGAATTATGGAAATATGCCATACCTTGAATAGGGTCGTCGTTACGCAGGTGTATACACTTGTCAAAGCCTTGAACTGTCTACTTCAAATGAATTAAACCTCAGGAATTTTTTGTTTTTGTTTTTTGAGACAGGGTCTCAGTCTGTCACCCAGGCTGGAGTGCAGTGCCATAATCACAGCTCACTGCAGCCTTGACCTCCTGGGCTCAAGCGATTCTCCTGCCTCAGCTTCCTGAGTAACTGGGACTATAGACACACACCACCATGTCCAGCTAATTTTATTTTATTTTATTTGTTTTCAGGTAGAGTCTCACTCTGTCACCCAGGCTGGAGTGCAGTGGCTCACTACAACCTCCACCTCCCAGGTTCAAGCAATTCTCCTGCCTCAGCCTCCCAAACAGGTGGGATGACAGGCAAGTGCTGCTACGCCGGCTAATTTTTGTATTTTTAGTAGAGACAGGGTTACGCCATGTTGGCCAGGCTGGTCTTGAACTCCTGTCCTCAAGTAATCTGCCCACCTCAGCCTCCCAAAGTGCTGAAATTACAGGCATGAGCCACCACTCTCAGCCTAATTTTTCAATTATTATTTATAGATAATAATGTTGCCATTATTATTTATAGATAAATAATATCTATAATATTTATAGATAATAAATAATATTATCTATAATATTATTTATAGATAATAACAATGTTGCCCAGGCTAGAAAACCATAGTTTCTAAAGCATATAGAGAGGAAGTTTGGGAACCATGGCGTTCAGATTCAGAAATTTAGGCCTGAAGAAGTCAAGTGACTTCCCCAGAGTGATAGATAAGGATTAAGCCTCATTCCTGCCAACACTCTGTGCAACTGTCCTCACAGCACCTCCTTCCTTAAAGCCAGTACTCTACGGTTTCTTTTCATCATTATCCTTTTCTTTCTGAAAAACAGATGCTTTCCTTGCGGTGTGTCCTGCCCCTCACTGCCAAGTGTGAATTTGTACCTTGGTCCAGAAGAAATGGGTTTTGTATCCTGGAAACAAGGCCAGGGCTCTGCCAGAAAAGGTTCTTTGCTGCCACAGGCCCTAGGTAATTTCGCTTATCTGAGTTGCATAATTGAGTAGGGCTGAGCACTATAATCACACAACAGACCTTTGTAGATAGACCCGGCATATCCAACCCAGCAAGGCCATCACACACAGCTGCTTCCCCCAGGGTCTCTGGCCCAGAGATTTTGTCTTTGTCAGCTAAGCAGTTTTTTAGAGCCCTGTCACTTTTGATATTTCTTTGACCTAAATGTGATACATCACATAGGAAATATATGCCAGCAAAAAAGTCCCATACATAAATTATGCCTCACATATGTATGCTTTTGACAGGATTTTTGTTCTTTCTAATCAACAAACAAATGAAGGCATTATACCATGTGCATTCATTCTACACTTAATTTATCAAGCACTTACATGTGCCAGGCACTGTTCTACATGCTGGGGAAAGAGAACACCAGCTAACTCTATTAAGGGGGCACAGGCACCAAACAAACAGACCTATAAGTGAAATGACATGAGTGGTAATACGAGTTTTACAGAAACAAGTCAAGTTCTAGCAAAGAACAGCAGGAGGGGTTCTACCGCAGATACGGATATCAAGGGAGGCTGCTCTGAAAACATGACACTGAAAAGGTGGGATTCACTTATATGAAGAGGGTGGAAATAGCATTCCAGGCAGAGAGGAGCATGTGCAAAGGCTCTGGGGTGGGAAGGAGCTCAGTTAGGTAGAGACTGGGAAGAGATAAGCAAAGGGAAGAGAAGCACTAGACGAACCTGGAGAGATGGGCAGGAATGGGTAATTTGGAACCCTGTAAACCAGTCAGGGTGCTGATGCAATTATCCATGGCAAGACGCCATGTGGTCTCAATGACAGAGGTTGCAAGAGAGAGATGGCAAGACGAGGGTGCATCCAAGCATGGTGGTGCATCTTAGTCCCACCCTTCAGGCCACCTGGTCACCTTCTACTTGATGCAACATCAAGCTATGTTGGATGCACCCTCGTCTCTCAACAAGCTATCACTATGTTGGGGATAAAGACTTTCCAAGCAACTGGATGAGTAGGAAAAGGAAAGGAAGGAACCTGGGATAACCTCTGAGATTCTGGCTTGAGAAATGAAGCAGGGAGGTTTAGGGAAGGAGCACATTGCAGGGACATCGAGAGTTCTCGTTTGGACATGCTGAGGTTGACACCCTATTAACCATCTACCTGGAGATGTCAAGTAGGCAGTTGGATGTATGAGTTTGGAGCTTAGAGGAGCAGTCAATACTGACAAGACACGTTTGGGGGCCGTTAGCACATATGCATGGGATTTACAGCCAAGGGAGCTGATGAGAATGTCTGGCTGGGGAGCGGGTGTTGATGAAGTAGGGAACCCAGGACAGCAATTAGAGCTGTCAAGCAGCTTGTTCTAAGCTCTCGCCACTGGCTTTATTGCGTTCTTCCTTATGGTACTGGGTGACACTGCTGTGAGTAAGGTTTTGCACATACTTTTAAACAGCATGGGCAAGACTCATGTGAAGAACCATATGCAACATGGAGGCTGGCAGGAGATGGGAAAGAACAGAGGGACCCACATCGGTGGATCATTGCTGGCACCACTTGTATTTTCAGCCACTTTCCTCATCACCATGGCTGTAGGAGAGGCAGGGCAAGATGTGTAGATCAATACATTACTAGAAAATAGTGTGCAGTGTGTGTCTCCTCCAGAATAAGGACCAAACACCTCGGCAGCCCCGCTGAGGGCTCGCCCAGCCCGGCCTCCCACCACATGCTCTCACACCCTTCCCTCCACAGCACTAGCTGAGATACTGATCCACCTTCCGGCACGTCCCTCTCCCTGCCTGTCTCCCACCCTTCAGGCCCCCTACCACCTTCTACTTGTCATTTTGTTTTTTTTTTTTGAGATGGATTCTCAATCTGTCACCCAGGCTGGAGTGCAGTGGCACAGTCTTAGCTCACTGCAACCTTTACCTCCCAGGTTCAAGCAGTTCTCCTGCCTCAGCCTCCTGAGTAGCTGGGATTATAGGCATGCACCACCACGCCTGGCTAATTTTTGTATTTTGAGTAGAGATAGGGTTTCACCATGTTGGCCAGGCTGGTCTCAAACTCCTGACCTCAAGTGATCTGCCCACCTTGGCCTCCCAAAGTGCTGGGATTACAGGCATGAGCCACCACACCTGGACTACTTACCCTTTATTTACCCCTCCTGTGTACCCACCTCAGAGTGAGGCTATGAGGATTAGAACTGTGCCTGGATTGTGGTAAGAGCTGAGGAACATTAGCTGTAATGACCCTTATCACCATCTCTCTGATGGTTATTTCTCTTGTTCTCTGTAGCGCTGCTGTCGAGGATCAAGGGTAGCTATCAAAGCAGCTCTGACGCCAACTGTCTGAGGGGAGGCAGATGTGATATTCTCAGTGCCTAACAACCGGCACATTGCAGTATGGACAATGCAGTAACGTGAGGTAGCCCTAGCTCGGGGGGCTGCTGGGTGTCACATGTCTGCCAGCCGAGGTGCGAGCACTAGGACAAGGTGCCCCTCACTCCCTGCAGCTGCAGGCCGGCTTTGGCCAGAGGGGTAGGCTGGGGCATAGAAGCTATGGTAGCCTGGTAGGGTTAGCGGATACCCAGGGAAGTCCCAGACAGGGCCTGGTGGGTAGGAAGAGGGGAGAGAAACGGGGAGTTCCCACCAGTGGCTACTTTCCTAACCTTATGGAAACAGTTCAACATTCCAGCACAGGTGTGGTTGTTTCAGCATGTGTCTGCTAATCTTCAGCCGGGTGGGGATGAATGAACCAAACCAAGAACAGAAAGTTCCCTTCCCGCCACCCCATCCCCACCTCCACTGTACACCTGCCAGGTTCAAATCTGGGCTGTTGATGCTCTTTATCTGAAATAAGCCAGAAGCTGGGAAGAGTAGAGGGCGGGGTCAGGGCTTGTCGGGGACCCACACTCACACTGTTCCTTCCTGTCTATCAGGACCCACAGAAGCCGCTGTGGGGCTCCAGCTCCCCCAGAATCCCAGCACCAGATGCTGACCCGGAGTGTGCCTGGCTGTGGGACCAAGTCTGTATCCCAACATCTGAATGGAGCCTTTGAGGCCTCCTAGGTACCCATGTACTCCTTGGGATGTAACTAACAGAAGAATGCATAAACAAGTTGTGATGTAGTCACACAGTGGCCTACCTTAGAACAACGATGACAAACCTAATACCATGACTCACAAAAGGGGTACCTTGCAGGTATAATGTTAGAGAAAGAAGCCCAACCAAAAAGACTCCTTTTATTCAATACAAGAAATACATCTCCTCCTCCTCCACCTTCTCCTCTTCCTCCTTCACCTCCTCCTTCTCCCCTTTCTCCTTCTCCTTGTCCTCTTTTTCCTCCTCCTCCTCCTTTCTTTTCCTCCTTCTTTTTCTTCTCCTCCTCCTTCTTTTCCTCTTCTCCTTCTTGTTTTTCTCCTCCTTCTTCTTTTTCTCCTCCTCCTCCTTTTTCTTCTCTTTTTTCTTCTTCCCATCTCCTTCTCCTCCGCCTTCTCATTCTTCCTTTTGTTCTTCTGTTCCTCCTCTTGCTGCTCCTCCTCTTTCCTCTTCTTTTAATTCTCTTCCTGGCCAGCCCTGCATAGCATGTGAACATGCCTGGAATCTGTTCAGAACACCTGGGGACCCTGCTATCATTCAGCTTATTATTGATGCAAAGCCCCAGATCAGAGTCATAAACATCAATCTAATAACGTCATATCCCTGCTTAAAGTGACAATGCATTGTACCTGGAATCAAGGGGAAACTCTCTGCTGTGGCTTAGAACAAAGGCTGGAAAACTACAACCTATGGGCCAAATTCTGCTTGTCATCGGTTTTGTAAATAAAGTTTTGTTGGAACACAGCCATGCCCAATCCTTGCATATTGTCTATGGCTGCTTTCAGCTACAAGGGCAGAATTGATTGGTTGTGGCTGAGACCCATAAAGGACCATAATGCCTACAACCTTTACAGAAAACATTTGCAATCTCTGATTAGAAGGTCCCATGCAATCTGGCCCCTGCCCACCCTTCCAGCCACATTCCATGCTCAGGCCCCTGAGGCCTGTGCACTCGGTCTTTCTCCTTCATCTCACAAGGTCGGCTCCTTCTCATCAGTCCAGTCTCAGCCCTAAGGCCTGAGGTCTCCCTAGCCATGTGCTTTCACTCCTCACTCTAGCTCATGGACCTGCTCCATTTTTTCCAAAGATTATTTGTTTACTTGTGTACTGACTGTCTCCCCTTAGTGAGAATGTAAACACCACCATGGCCAGGCTCCAGTTGGTCTTGTTCACTGGTGGATACCCACAGCACCCACGCCATGACCCTTTTTAAGTGCTCAGTAAATACTGTTAAACAAATGAATGAAGGGATGAACCTCTTCTGAAAGACAACACTTACATTGAGGACCTGGTGTGTGTGATATGTGACAGGGTACATCGTCTGTCGTCTGTGATATTCTTTTTTATTTTTTTTGAGACAGAGTCTCATTCTGTCTCCCAGGCTGGAGTGCAGTGGTGTGATCTCGGCTCACTGCAGCCTCTGTTTTATGGGTTCAAGCAATTCTCATACCTCAGCCTTCCCAGTAGCTGGGATTACAGGTATGTGCCACCATGCCCAACTAATTTTTATATTTTTAGTAGAGACGAGGGCTCACCATGTTGGCCAGTCTGGTCTCGAACTACTGACCTCAGGTGATTTGCTCGCCTCGGCCTCCCAAAGTGTGGGATTACAGGTGTGAGCTACGGCGCCCGGCCCTGTGGTGTTCTTACCATCATCTGGTGATCACCTACTCTGCAATTTGATTCCATTTAGCAGCCTGTGCAGTGGGGGACATCATGCCCATTTTACAGATGAGGAAACTGAAGCCCCGAATGGCAAATCCGCTTGCCCACAGTCACAGTTAGTCAGTGACAGCAAGATCAACCTGTCTGAATCCAGTGCTCAGCCTTCCCCACGTGCCTGGCTTTCAAACTCAGCCCAGGCGGCCTTGACTCTTACTAATATTTGAAGGACATTGTCCTCCCAGAAACTTCTCTCTGTAGGATGAAAGAAGGATGCAAAACCCAGCTGGCAGATAAAGTTTTAGAATTTGAGGCCAGACTGCACATATGTTATTGATCTGCTACCCTCATTCATTTTTTAAAAATCCAAATAAAAATGAAGCCCAGCAGTCAATCTGAATTAATTAGCTTTTCTGGCAGCTGCCATCTGAGAATTAGGAATTATCCTGAGCCAGTAAATTCTAACTGATTTTTTTTTTGTGGTGTCAGATTGGATTAAAGGAAATGTTGGTAAAATTAAATACTACGCTTTTCTTATTGCTTCAGTTGCCCAAAGATAAACGCTTTTCATGATGATAAATATACTATAAATTCTCGTAACAATAACTGAAATTCAAATAAATAGGCTGTATAACCCCATGCGACTGTAATTTTCCTTTTATAGTCAGCTTGTTTACTGTTTATTGAAGAGAATGTCTGGTTCTTGCCTTTGAGGGATTTTAAATGCAGAGTTAGTCCAGATTTTTTAAGAAAAGCCCCAAGCCAAGCACCTGTCTATATCTTTAATTGTTTTCTCTTTATTAAGAGACTACAAGGCCACAAAGTCCTTGATTCATATGATTGAGACGGACACAGGGGTGAAATGAGAGGGAACAAGAAGCATGTCAGCTAGGAGTCAGGAGCCCTGGGCTCTGGCCCTGCACTTTGACGTTAGCCAAGTCCATTCATCTGTTCATCTGATTGTCATCTGTTAAATGAGGGGATTCACAAATGCCCTATATACATCAGAAGGTGTTTGACCTATACCTGAGATATTAGCTGTGACTACTTTAAGAAGGACAGAACTTGCTTCCTAGGTTGACTGTTGGCATCACAACAGATGAATGATTTGCCCAGTGACTGAAGACCACCCGTGACACCAGAGTCACAAATTAAAATGACAATAATAAGAAGAAACACCAGGCATTAGCAGCCATAAGTTAAATTATTTATTAGTCACCTGCATTAAGTGAAAGATAAAGTTTAACCAGCAATCACATTTCTAGATATGTAATAGCATGCTAAGTTGAAAATTTAATATATATAATAACCGAATTTCCAAAATAAGAAAGTTCAAATTAGGTGACACAGCACCAATTAGACTTCTCAAAAACTCAATGAAAAGATCTAAAATGATTGAAAGAGTTAAAAGGGAGAGAGGATTTATGAAGAAATATTTTTGGGGAGAGCTGTTGCTGCTCACTTCCTCCCAGGCAGGTGAGATTCAAAGCCTCAAGCCAAGGGAGCAGAGATGTACCAGTTAGCTACTGCTGCATAACAAATCACTCCCAAAACCAGGGACTTTAAATAACAGTTTATGTAGCTCACAAGTCTGCAGACTGGCTGGGGGTTAGCTGGTCATGGATGATGTCACTTATGCATGTGGAGTTGACTACTAGACCAGCAAATCAGTTCTGCTGATCTTGTCTGGGCTTGCTCATGTGTCTGAGATGAATACACTGACCCAGTTTTGCTCTATGTTGTCTCTCATCCCCCAGCAGGCTAGCCTGGATTTGTTCACACCATGGCAGAGGTCCAAGGAAGTGGGCAGAAGCATACAAGGACTCTTCAGGTCTAAGCTGGAAAAGGTACATCATTATTTCCACTGCACTCTATTGGCCAAAACAAGTTGCTAAATCAGCCCAGATTCAAGAAAGATTTCTCTCCACCTTCAATGGGAGGATCATCAAAGACACATTTAAAGGGGGTGTGGCTATAGGAAGCATGGAGAATTGTGGCCAATTTTACAAGAGTCTTCAGGGAGTTTGAAATGGTGCGATTATGAGGGTCATTAGATTTAATTTCTTACGTGTGATGAGGAAATTTAAGGTGAGAGACTACAGCTTCCAAACTGAGTCAGAGAGCACAGAAAGGCAGGGAATCAAAGGCTGAGTTGGAGAAACAGCAGCACTGCCACCAGACATGGTTTTCATGAGCTAGAAGTGGGCCACCTAAGAGAGAGGACAGCCAGGAGGGGCACATGGACTCCACCTAGAGGTCTGTGCCGAAGGATCCACTGAAGAGCCAGGAGTGGGAAATGGAGTGGGGTCTGGAGGATTTCTCTTCCCCTCTGGAGCGATAGGTAGGAAGAGCTCTGTAAATCCACGGATTTGCTCATGAAAGAGTTAGCTCTAAAGGCTTGCCAGACTACCAAAGTACGAAAAACCATCTTATGACAGTATTAAACCAGTAAGAGTCTTTTTTCTAAGTAGGACCACAGGCATGAGCCACCATGTCCAGTTCGGTTTTGTATTTTTTGTAGAGACAGGGTTTTGCCATGTTGCCCAGACTGGTCTCCAACTCCTGGGCTCAAGTGATCCTCTCGCCTGGGCCTCCCAAAGTGCTGTGATTACAGGCATGAGCCACTGTGCCCAGTCAAGAACTTTCTGTATCCCTTGTCCTGTATCCCTATGAGAAAAGGCCAGAGCCACTTCCTTAATGAGTCAGGAGGGAAGATGAGGAAGAAGGAGTGGTGATCACATCCCCTCCCAAGTTCACCTGGAGCTGTGCTGCTCCACCTGGGGCTGAGAGAGGGAGGAGATTTAATTCTAAATCTACAGTCTGAAGTTTGGAATTTGGCTGAATGTAGTGGCTCACGCTTATAATCGCAGCACTTTGGGAGGCTAACTTGAGGCCAGTTCAAAATCAACCTGGGCAATGTAGTGAGACCTTAGCTCTAAAGAAAAATTTTAAAATTAGTCGGGCATGGTGGCATTCCCCTGTAGTCCTAGCTACTGCGAAGGCTGAGGTGGGAGGATCACTTGAACCCAGGAGTTCAAGATTAAGTGAGCTGTGATTGCACCCTGGCACTCTGGCCTGGAGGACAGAGTGAGACTTTGTCTAAAAATAAATGAAGTTTAGAGTTTTGACTATTCCATAATTCTGGGCAACCTAACTAGCAAATTAAGCCTGTTTGTATAAATAAGACTGTGTAGTACCTAAGTATGAGCAGAAAAGTCACACCAGAGTTTTCATCCCAAGCAGCGTTAAAGCTTCTCCCACAGTGAATACGGTTTAAAGAGATGAGGAGAAATAAGATAAAGTTGTATTTGTGTTGTGGCCTATATACCGATGTGTTCACAGTATCAGTTACAGGTATTCATATTCTATGCTTCTCTGCTGTGGCAGAAATTATTGTAGAGTGCTTGGTAGCACTGTATACAGTGGAATATGCAGTAGTGTACATATTTCCTGTTACTAATATTTTTGGGTGTTTAGTGTCAACTTCAGTCTCTGCAACTCTGCTCTTTCAGAATAGTGACTTCCAAATTTTCTATAGAATAATAAAATATCAGAAAAATATATTTAGTATCACTACTAATCAAAGAGAGGTAAGTAAAAACAAAATACCATTTCTATCTATGAAATAGGCAAATTAAAAAAAAAATGCTCAGAGTTAGAGCAAGTGCTATGGAAGGACAGTGCAATATACTCCCGAAGGGAATGTGAGTTAACACTGTGTTTTGGAAATGCAACTTACAATAGGTATCAAGAACCTTGAAAATGTCTCAAACTCTTTGATATAGCCATGCCACATTAAAACGCATTCCAGGAAATAAGCAGAGATATGCAAAGGTGTATGTGTAGCAGAAAACTGGAAACAGCTTCAGTACCTCTCAATAAGAGATTGAGTGATCACTTCATGCACTAGAATATTATACAGCTGTTAAAATATATCAGAGCAATTTATTGCGTGAGATGCAAAAATATTTTATAATGCTTTTAAAGCAAGAGACTATACTATATATTTTTTTACATTTTATACATATACATGTAGAGTTTAAAAAAATCAAACAAATATGAAAGAAAATGTATGAAAATGTTAACAATGCTTATCTCTGGGAATTAGAAATAATTGCAACTTTTTTTTCCTTTTCATTTAAATTTCTAAATTTTCTACGGAGAGTACATATGCATTTGTTAACAGGAAGATGCATTGGATCTGTGAGCCTCATCCATGTTGTTGGGCATATACCTAGAATTGGAATTGCTGGGTGTGTGTATATTAAGCTTCAGCAGATACTGCTAGTTTCCAAAGAAATACACAGTAAATATGGCATATTTCTCTTAATTTTTTTTGTTAGAAGTTTAACACAAAATGTATACTCCCACCAGCAGGGTATGTGGATGGTCATTGTTCCACACCCTTGTCAGCACTTGGTATTATCAGTGTTTTTGATTTCATTTTCATTCTGATGGGTGCACGGAGGTGGAGGTGTCACATTGCTGCACCAAGCACACCTGGGCAAGAGGAGCTCCTGCCTTGTGCCTCACACTCCAGAGAGCCTCACATTCCTTCCTAACACTGTCAAGGCCTCAGGGTACCTCTTCTCCGTATTTCTGGCCCTCTGCCTTCCACAAAATGTAACTCTGGCCAATTATCAGGAAGGTTGTGTGGGTTGTGCCACAGCCAACATCAGAGGCTGGCACTGCTTTGAGAGCTGACAAGGGTTAGAGTGGAGGAAGCACTTAGCAAGGGAAAACACAGATTAATTAACTTGTTAGATCCACTCTCTCCTGTGGCATAGATGCAATAGACTCTTGCATATTGGAGTTCCATTTCCCAATCACACCAAGCACCATTTTCTTGCTTTACTTCATGTTCTAATTCATGGTTCTGAAGGTAGGCATGAATTAGTGCATTCTGCACATCACAGCTGAGGAACCCTTTGTCATGTTAGCCAAACAATGACCTTTTTAAATTTGCGTATATGACCAGGGCTTTCCAATCTTGACGTTATTGACATTTTGGGCTAGATAAGTCTTGCATGTGTCTGTCCTATATATTGTAGAATGTTTGGCAGAATCCCTGGCCTCTGTGCACTCCTGATGTCAAGAGGACCACCATCCTCAATGTGACAATCAAAAATGTCTCCAAATGTTGCCAAATGTTTCTTATGGGGCAAACTTGCCCCCAGTTGAGAATGACCTATCTAGACATTAAAAAAAACATGGTCTGGAATACTGATCCTTCCAGAAACAACTAGGTGGACATTGAATGCTGAAATGGTAGACATTTAATGTATAAAAACATTTAATAAGATTTAATTATTTTAAAAATTTAAGATTTCTTGGCTTTAATTAACTCTGATTTAGAATTTTGATAGTCAAGACTTACAATTTTTAGCTTGACCTTTAATTTTAATACTTTTAAAACTTTTAAGAGAAATAAAATTTTGAAAACATATCAAAAAGTTATTTTAATTTTTTTATTTTTACATTTGTTTTCATTTAAATTTTTGATAAAAATTTAATAAAATTGCATATACCTTGGAGATATATCTTAATCCTTTGGATTATTATTAATTAAATTTAAATTATGTGAAAGTATTGATTACAACATAGCGATTTTGCTAAAATGAGGCAAGAAGAATAACTTATGGAATAAGTACATATCATCTATGAATTATTATTTATGTACTATTCACCCAAATACCATAGGTCCATTAACAGAATACACAGATGTGCAAATATTCATTCAATTCAGTCTTCTTTGATATTTTAATGACTCTGGCATATAAAGACTGTAGCTTTATGTTTGCAGTGTTGTCATTATGAAGGTATATTTGTTAAAGCAAGAGGATAAAACTTTTAAACCAGTTTTTTTTAGCTTGATGGACAGTATTTAAATACTTAGCTATAATATTTGGTATTAGATTGAATTAAAATCTCATTTTAAAATGTAATCTAAAATCTAATACTAAACAGATTAACCAAATTAGATTTAAGATTTGCATTAGAATAATACGTGGCTGACAGTTCTCACTCCCACCCCAAGCCACAAAATGGCGGGGACAGGTTTTTCTTGTGGTCTTAATTTGCATTTTTCTGATTACAAGTGAATTTGAATGCCTCTTTTATTTACTGGTCACTTGGATTTCCTCTCTTAAGGCATGTCTGATGAAGACCTTTACATATTTTTCCATTATGTTTTCTGCCCTTTTAAAATGGATTTGTCAACTTTATGTATTCTGAATATGAGCCCTGACATGATTTGGCTGTGTCCCGACCCAAACCTCAATTTGATTTGAACTCCCATAATTTCCACGTGTTGTGGGCAGACCCAGTGGGAGATAATTGAATCATGGGGGCAGTTCCCCCACACTGTTCTCCTGATAGTGAAGAAATCTCACGAGATCTGATGGGTTTAACAGGAGTTTCTGCTTTTGCTTCTTCCTCATTTTCTCTTGCCGCTGCCATGCAAGAGGGACCTTTCCCCTCCCGCCATGATTCTGAGGCCTCCCCAGCCATGTGGAACTGTAAGTCCAATTAAACCTCTTTTTCGTCCCAGTCTTGGGTATGTCTTTACTAGCAGTGTGAAAACAAACTTATACAGGTAATTGTACCAGCAGAGTGGGGCGCTGCTGAAAAGATACCTGAAAATGTGGAAGCGACTTTGAAACTGGGTAACAGGCAGAGTTTGGAACAGTTTGGAGGGCTCAGAAGAAGAAAGGAAAATGGGGGAAACTGTGGAACTTCCTAGACACTTGTTGAATGGCTCTGCCCAAAATGCTGATAGCGATATGGACAAGGTCCAGCCTGAAGTGGTCTCAGGTGGAGATGAGGAACTTGTTGGGAACTGGAGCAAAGGTGAATCTTGTTATGTTTTAGCAAAGAGACTGGCGGCAAAGAGAGAAATGAAAGAAGCCTCCGTGGATGGAGGGGAGGGTGTACCACTGTTATGGGGGCTGACTGAGGGTCTCCTTGCTTTTTCCTTCCAAACCGCCTCTCCTCTGTGGTACCAACTTCATTCCCGGACACCTCAGCCCGCGCTGTTTCCCCGCCCAGGTCCTCCCTCTCTAAGCTTCCCCTCCAATCTACTCTGTTTTCTTTTCTATTCCCTTCAGCCCTTCCCATTGTGAGATAGTAATGTTGGCCGAAAAGAGTGCTGGTCACCAAGGCTGCTTTGGAAAAGGGTCATAAGTGCTTGTAGGAAGCAGGGAGGGTGCAGAAGGAAGGAAGCAGTCAGGGGTAAGACAACAGGGAATAAATCAGGGCTGGTGGTAAACACCTAGAGAACACAGGTCTACCCTAAATTTGAAAAAAAAATTTTTAAAGCCATTTTGACCAAACAAATATTTATAGACTAGTCTGAGCCCACAAGCTACTGAATCTTAAAAATCTCTCCAGGTAAGTCTAATGAACTAATGTTGAGAGCCACAAGATCAGTAGAAGGGCTGTGTGTTAGGGCCCCAAAGAAATAGAACCAGTAGGGTGCATGTGTGCGTGTGTGTGCATGTGCACGCGTGTGTAAAATAAGGAACTGACTCCCATGATTATGGAGGCTGCCAAGCTCCAAGATCTGCAGAGCAAGTGAGCAAGCCAGAGTCCTAGGACAGCTGATGGTATAGTTCCAGTCCAAAGGCCAGGTTCAGAAACACAGAAGAGCCAATGTTTCTGAGTCCAAAGCTGAGAAAAATTGAAGTCCCAGTTTGAAGGCAGCCAGGCAAGAGGGATTGTCTCTTCTGTGGGAGAAGGGTCAGCTTCTTTCTTCTGTGCAGGCCTTCAGCCGATCGGATGGGGCTCACCTACGTTAGTGAGAGCAGTCTGCTTGACTCAGTTTACTGATTGAAATGTTCATCTCATCCAAAAACACCCTCATGAAAACATCCAAAATAATGTTTGACCAAATGTCTGGGCACCCTGTGGCCCAGTTAATTGACACACACAACAAACTCCCACGAGCTGTTTTTTTAACCAGCCTTACCCATCAGACTCTCCTCAAGAACATTCTCAAAATAGAGTGTGTTCCAACACGGGAGTATCTGACTGGTCGGGAATGGGTGGGGCCCACAGAAGTGTGTTTTGCTTTTAAGTTAAAGGCTCAGCATAAACTGGGATGGGAGGCAGGAGCCAAATCTGTGTTTACAAATGGGCTGATGTCTGCATAGCACTTCCTAAAGCAGAGGAGCAGAAGCCAGTGGACTCTCCACCAACAGCTTACCCCTGGAATGAACCTGGAAACCCACAGAAAAGATGATCGTAGCCACAGTTTACAGAACTGAGTTGGGAAGTGAGCCACAGAGCGACTGCTTCTAGGAGGGCAGATGTGTGGCAGAGAAGGTAGACCCTAAGCAGACAGGACATGGTGGCCATGCTTGAGATGGGACAGGCCCAAGACAGAAAGGAATGAGATGACCTAATTCAAGACACAGGGACTTTGATAGCAAAGTAGGCAGCTTCGAATAAGAGACTGCCAGGCCCTGAAGAGACTGACTTTTTAACTAGCCAGTTGGGCTGGTTTATGAGGGGGATAGGAGCCAGTTAAGGCTTCTTTGGGCACCTCATTGTCTGGTTTGGCTTTCCTTTGTTTAGACCAGAGGCAGCTCACACGTTGGGGAGCCCGCTGGCTGTCTCCCATTGCTCTGTCCTGGCCTGGGACTCTTAGAAACCCCTTTGATGAAACAACACTCTTACAGGTACCTGGGCACCCAGGGGCTCCTGCTGAGCAGTTGTCCCCCCACTTCCTGCTACCACTGAAACTTCCAGAAGGGAGTGAGTTCTGCCCCATTTTCCTCTGCAGAGCACCCTTGCTGACTTCTCAGCCCCTCAGCAGCTTTTCCCACGTAGGTGTTGTCTTAGTCAACTCACCCTGCCATGATGAATTACCACAGAGATTGACTTCTCACAGTTCTGCAGGCTGGGAATTCCAAGAGCACAGTGTGGGCAGGGTTTCATTTCCAGGCCTCTTCTCTTGGCTTGCAGGCGGCCACGTTCTTGCATGCAGGGGAGAGAGATCTCCATCTCCTCTTCCTCTTGTAAGACATTAGTTGCATCATGAGAGCTCACCCTCATGACTCATGTCACCTGATCACCCCTCTGCTATGGTCTGCTGCTGTCCCACACGTTTGTATGTTGAAATTTGATCACATAGGTGATAGTTCTAAGGCAGGGCCTTCAGGACGTGATGAAGTCATGAAAGCGAAGCCCTCATAGTTGGGATTAGGCCTCTGAGAGAAGCACTGGAGGCAATGAGTTTATCCCATTCCATCTCTTCTGCCACAGGAGGACACAGTGTTCATCCCCTCTGGAGGATGCAGCAACAGAGTGAAGGCAGAGAGCAGCCCTTACAGGCGTTGAACCTGCCGGTACCTTGATGTTGGGCTTCCCAGCCTCCAGAACTGAGAGAGAGAGATTTCTATTCTGTATAAATGATCCAATCAGGGTCAGGCGCAGTGGCTCATGCCTATAATTCCAGCACTTTGGGAGGCTGAGGTGGGTGGATCACTTGAGGTCAGGAGTTCAAGACTAGCCTGGCCATCATAGTGAAACGCTGTCTCTTCTAAAAATACAAAAATTAAAATTAGCTGGGCATGGTGGCGTGTGCCTGTAAAGCCAGCTACTCAGGAGGCTGGGGCAGGAGAATCGCTTGAACTCGGGAGGTGGAGGTTGCAGTGAGCTGAGATCATGCCACTGTACTTCAGCCTGGGCAACAGAGCAAGACTCTGTTTTGAAAAAAAATTATCAAACCAGGTATTTTATGATGGGAGAACAAGTGGACTGAGGTGCTCCCAAAGGACTCATCTCCAAATGCTATCACCTTGGAGATTGGGACGTCAACTATGAATTTGGAGTGGACAGTACTCAGTCCATAGCTGGCATCCTACTGGCTTCAGGATTTTTGCTACCTTTCCTCTCCCCATACTATTACTAATGTACTTTTAAAATTTAAGTGGATCACCTTAGTTCACCTTTTACCTCAAATTTATTTTAAAGGAAGATTTAATTACTGCAATACATAGAAAACCCCAACTCATTTGTGTGTATAGTTGGGAAAAGCAAAATTTATTCTGCCACCTTCTATGAGAAGATTGGATTCCAAGAATCAGGGTAATTAACGCTCCCTACACTAACAGGAAGTACAAAATCCGAGTGGCTTCATGCTCCAAAGCAGGGGTCAGCCAACTGCAGCCCATAGGCCACATCTGGCCCGTTGTTTGGTTTTTGTGAAGGGTCTTTCTCTGGGGCATAGCCACACCTACTCATTGATGTGCTGTTTCTGGCTGCTTTTGTGCTGACAGCAGAGTTCAGGGGTTGGAAGAGACCCTGTGGAGCACCAAGCCTCCAGTGTTAAGTCTTGGATCCTTTTCAGGAAAAGCTTTCTGAGCCTGCTCAAAGTTTACTTCTCACTCCTGTCCCAGTCCAGTTGCATTCAGCAGACGGCCTTTCTCAACTGTGTTGGACTTGGATTGCATCCACCAGGAGCAGATCCTGAGTGACCCCAGGAAGCCTCGTTAGGAGAGTGGGAAAGTGAAACCGGGAAAGGAAGCAAATGCAGGAAGTGCTCATGAGCTGTCACTGCTGTGAGCATGTGGACTTCCTTCCTGCTGGGGGCCTGGGCCGCTGTGTAGGACCCGTGTCAGAGTAATCCCACTTGAGGGCAGTGGGAGTGGGGGTTTTATCCACCACTACCCGAGGGGCTTGTGCTCCCCAGCACTCTGGCCCATCCCACAGGCAGTCCGAGCCTGACCCTGCTGCCGATGAAAGCTCCCAGGCTGTGAGTTATGTTTCTTGGAGTAAGAAGCCATGAGTCCAGGAAAGGGATCCCGAGGGCACACCAGTGGGCACCCACAGGGCATGCTGCCCGGTGCCACGGTCCCTCAGGGCCTCCGTGGAGTCCTCCCCTTCCTCCTCTGCATTCGTCAGCTGACAAGCCAGGAGCAAGAGAATGGCCTTCACGCCCAGGACAGGAAGGGGTTCACTTCCCTCCACGTCCTTTCCATCCATGGCGAGTGCTACCTGCAGGGAGGCAGGGGATGTGGTCAGCTTGCTCAGGAAGAGGAAACACACTCATGAACTTCTAGCCAGCCTCTGCCTTAGTAACTTTCACTTAAAATTTAGTTTCAAGAAGCTATAAGGGTGATCCCCAAAACCTGATTTCTGGACTTCTCAAGTAACTTAGCAATGGAAAAGCATTCCTCATCTTCCAAATGCCTCCGCACAGGCTTCAGGATATTTTCAACCCATTCTCTAAACAAGTTCAGATGGTTTAAAGGTATTTGGTTGGCTAGGCATGGTGGCTTACGCCTGTAATTCCAGCATTTTGGGAGGTCGAGGCAGGTGGATCACCTGAGGTCAGGAGTTTGATACCAGCCTGGCCAACATGGTGAAACCCTGTCTCTATTAAGTAAATAAATAATCATCCAGGTGTTGTGGCACATGCCTGTAGTCCCAGCTACTTGGGAGGTGGAGGTTGCAGTGAGACAAGATTGTGCCACTGCACTCCAGCCTGGGTGACAGGCTGTCTTAAAAAAAAAAATTATATATGTATGTATATATATCTGGTTATGGCTGAGTGAGGTAGAGAACTCGCTCGTAGGAAGCCGACTCCCCTGGCTCTGACACACTCCTCCTGGACAAGGCACCTAACTCTCCAAGCATTTCCAACCCAGGAGGTCTTTAGGCCTGCCTGTGTGGTAATACCGAGACGAGAGGGCATCAGTGGGGTGTCTGCTTTGTGGCAGGCACTTTGCTGCATCATCCTGATGTATCCACTAACACCACAAAGGGCTCGGGGATGAAAAGTGTCAACTAGTGATTATTATGTGCTTATACATTAACTCATCTACTCCACAGTCAAAATTCTGAGGCTCCTTGTCCTTCAGTTTTCTTATCTATAAGGTGGAGGTGAGAATAGCTGCCCCAATAGCCATTCTTCTTTTTCTTTTTTTGCTTTTTTATAATAACCCATCCATCACCATCTCTAGTTTTTAGCTGCATACATAATTGCCTGGGATAATGAATATTTTTGCCAGGCTTCCTTAAGATACGTGACTAAGTTCTGGACAGTGAGATATAAATAGAAATGTCATATGCAGCTTCTAAGGAGGTTCCAAAGGAGCAAGCCTGAATTTCTTCAACCATTCCTCCTTCCTACTGGCTGAAATATGGATGTGACAGCTGGTTCTTGGGCAGCCATCTTGTGCTATGAGGAAGAGAATAGATAATTGAGACAGGCTGAGGAAAAGTACACAATGAAACCACATATCAGCCTATGGCTCATCCCTTTGGATGTCATTTATCTGGCAGGGAAATTGATCACTATCTTAAGTAAGCCTCTGATGCTTGATCAGCAGCATTGCTATGATCTGGGAATTAGTTAGAAATGCAGAATATTGACCCCTACCCCAGACCTGCTGAATCAGAATCTGCATTTTAACAAGATCCACAAGTGACCTGTGTATAAAATAAAATCTGAGAGGCACTGGTTCCAGCCACTATTATCTGAGGGAGGCCTGTCATTCAACAGCTGAACTCAGTCCTAACTAATATCCCACCTCAGGGCACTGCTGGGAGGATTAAACGGGTCATGAAGTCAAAGCACCTAGCAGAAGGCTCTGCCCAGCATGGGGAGTGAGAGCTCGTGGGTTAAATTGCCTTGGGGGTAGGTTCTGTGATGGAGCGCAGGTTTATGGCAACATTGCCATCTGTCCCTATGGGCCCAAGGATGTCCCCTAACTGTGTGAAATCTTTGAGACAGAGCAGAAGGGGTACAGTATTTGTTGAATACCAACTTGAGAGGTTTTGTAGAAGCCGTTAATTTGGGACCAGAGGAGGGAGAGGTCCTGGAATGGGGCTTTCCAGAGGCTGCCACACAGCTGTGACCCCAGATGGTGTAGACCTAGGGAGCAGGAGGGGAGGGAGGTCTTGGACCGTTGAGCGGGGGTGGCATGTGAAGGGTACAAAGGGCCCTCTTCATACTGCCCGAGAGCGTGCTGGTCTCATTCCCACACCCAGGCTGTGGAGGGAGAAACCTTCTGGCTGGGGAATGGCTTTGCTGCTGTACTTATCCCAATTTTCCAGCCAGCCAGGCTTCATCTCTCCTGTGATGTGATTGATGGAGCTCTGCGCAGGGCCTCTCATTATGGTCTGAAGGACATGGTGGCCTAGTTTCCGTGGGGATGCAGGGAGCCCGGTCATGTGGGGACTGTGGCCCACTGCGTGGGGTGTTTTGGAGAGAGATAGGACTTTTCCGACCAGGAGGTCATGGGATGGTTCTGCGGCAAGGGCTCCTGTAAAAATATCTGTACTCAGCTGAAGCAGAGGGTTCCTGGAATGGAAAGGGCGAGAACTGACGTGGGCTGCATGTCCCCTGCGTGCTGTGGCAGGCCTGCCCTGCTCCTGCCCTCTCTGTGCCCGCTGTCCACCCACTTGTCTGGTGGCTGGAGCATGCCACACCCTGAAAGCCCAGGGAGGGCTTGGCGGGTACCCCTGCTAGGAGAGTCCACTTGGCTGGCTAGAGCAGCGCTGTGCCCTGCGTATGTGTGAGACTGTGTGTTTCGGTCTTTTTCTCTGTGTCTCCACCATCTCTATTTCCCCCAATACTTGGAAGCAGAATCACAGCGTGATGAGAGGTCTCTGGGGATATATTGCCCCGGTTGTAGGAATCCTGGCTCTAGCTGTTGGACCACGGACAAATTACTTTGCTGGGTCACAGATTTTCTATTTGTGATGGAGATCATTGGGTTGTTGTGAGAATCAAATGAGTTGACCCACATGGAGTCCTCACAGTAAGCCCTCAGTCAATGGTAGGTGATGCCTTCCCTACCCCACCCAAGGTCCTACACACTACTGCCCAGCAGTCTGAGAGCGAAGGACAGAAAGGCTGGCACCTGTCAGGAGGCTGGGAGGATGCGCTGGGGAAAGTTGATGGGGCAGAGGTGAGGACAGGCCCAGAGGAGGTACCTCCTCACCTCTCTCCCCTTCCTCCTCGGTAACCCACTAGACAGGTCCTGTCCTCCTGCAAAGTGACATCTTAAGTGACAGCTGCTTGGCAAGCCTTCCCTTTAGCTGTGACAGCAAAGCAGAAAAGGCCAGGGTTGAGTGAGAAGACCTGGCACCACCACTCACTCTGTGATCTTGGGAAAGTGACTCTGCCCCCTTGAGCCTCAGTTTCCCCAGGTGTAAAGTGGAGATGACAGTCGTCTTTGCCCTCCACATACCCCTAGGGCTGGCTGGAACTCCAAGAAGACCCCGCCTCGTCCCGTCTGTGTTCTCCCTCCCATTCATGGGACTCTTCAGATGCCACCTGTGTGCTGTGGCATTACATTAGTCAGGTTAGGTCGGGCTTGCCACAGTAACAAATTATCCTCAGAATTTGAGCTGGTTCCCTTCTTGCTAACACAGACCCTAGTGAGGGTCTGGGGACTCCCAGGGCAGCCCGCTGCCCCATGGTGACTCAGCAGTCCAGGTGCTTGAATCCTTCTCAGCCTGGGGCTTCAGTCACCATGGCTGCGGGGGAGAGAGCGGGAGAACGCCACGTTTGCCATGTAGATGCTTTATTCAGGACTCTCAGGCAGTACTTCTGCCCACGGCCCGTTGGTTAGAACGGTCCCATGGCTTTGGCTCTCTGTAGGGAGGTGGGGCAACGTGGGGAGCACATTGTTACCCAGTACACAGCAAACATCTTGCCAAAGAGTCTCCTTCCGTCTTAACCTCTGCCTTTGTTTTCTCAGTGCCGTGCGTCACTCAAAAACCTGCACAGGAGCTCCGGGCAAAAATGGCACCATCCCTGGGTCACATCCAGGGGCAAGGGAAGAGCTGGCTCATCAGTACAAGTCAGGCCTCTTCAAATGTGGGGAATTTAATCACAAATCCAAAGTTCCCACCAGGCCAGTGACCAAGTTCAGAGCCCAGGTCCGCAAGCTCTAGACTTTGAAACAGAGTAGGGAGGGTCAGCCATCGGGAGGACGTACCTGCTGCGGGCAGTCACTGAGTTCAGATAAGTCCTCAGGATTCCCTCTTTCATGAAATCCCCTTAATTTTATGCAGTTACAAACAAAAGGAAATTCTGCTTCTCCAGAGCCACCGATCCCTTAAGTGGCTTTCCCTGTTACTTGGGTTCTTATTAAGGTTACCTGGGACTGAGTCACCCCTCCTGGAGTAACAGTTCAACTTGAAGGCAGTGTCTTGCAGAGCGGCCGCCCCGGGTATCATCGCCGGCGTCTCCTGCCAGGCGCTCTGCTCACAGTAATCTCTTTTTAAATGACTATTTTCTGCTTAAGCCCATTTTTGCCATGTGGTGACTGACATTATAGCTAAATGTCGTCCTGGGAGATGCCATCCTGTCTTTTGAAGCAGTCATTCTTTCAGAGGGCAGAGATGGTGAGGTGAGGGGGACAGCAGAGGCTTGGCCTGGAGCCTTTCTCAGGCAAGAGATGCCAGCAGCCCAGCTGTTCCCGGGCCCTGAGGGGAGCCACTTGGGGCTGAGGAGGAGGAGGAGACAGCAGGGGATCAAGATCCATTCTCTCCTCTCCTAGACCCTCAGGGGACCTGTCTTGTGTGGGTTCCCTGGAAGCAGACTCTGAGACAAGGATTCAAATACAAGTAGCTAATCTAGAAGGTGATGCCCAGAAACTCTATGGGGTTGGGGGGCAGACAGGGAAGGGCGCTGTTTTTAAGCCAGTCCAGGCTGCCACCACCTGGAGTTTCTTCCTCCTCCTCCCTGGGGAACTCCTGGTGGTGGAGTCGAACCCTCTCCTCAGCTACCCCAGCTGAGAGATGTGGTGGTGGGGATTTATCCACACCTCTCCTCTCCTTTCTTCTCCTGCTTCCGGGGATAGTGTGTCCCCAGCCTGTCAGCTGGCCCTGTGCATTTCGGCAGGGAGGAGCACTCCTGGGTAGCGTGTCCCAGCGTTTGCGACAGTCTTCTGAGTGCAGAGGTGGATGTCCCTGAGCTTTGAGCCAAACTTGATCCATCAGCAGGTGCCACTGCCCTGGCCACATAGTGGGTTCCTATGCAGCCGGGTGACCGGAGGCAGGTCACTGGGTAAGGCTGAAATGCAGCTGGTTTGGGCAGGTAGGGGACAGCCCACTTGTGCACTGACTTGCTGAGCTGGAGGGGCAGCCTGGCTATTTTACCACCTGTGGGAAGAGGCGGCTTTTCAATGAAGTCACATTGTTATGCAGCAGTTTTGTCCTTGAATATTTCTTCTTGGGCATAGAGCACAACAACCGTGGTCTATTTTTCAGGGCTGCGGGTGCAGCTGTTTGCATGGTTAGGCAGCAAACCAAAAGGAAGTCTTCTCTGGCCAAGGACTGGAAATAGACAAGCGACCACAGCCCTTATGGACTCTGTGGTGCTGCCATGACCTGCAACATGGGTGCCCATCCACCCAGCCCACGGCGATGCAGCCCACCTTGGCCTGCGTCTGTGACACAGGGAAAACACTGGATCCCAGGCTCAGGATGACACTTGGTGCTGCTGGTGGAACTGCCCTTGCAGAGAGAGCCAGCCTTTGTTCATCCCTGATGCCCATTGTATTTAGGAGCATCCCTTTTCCTGGCCTCTTCAGGGTGACAGCTGTGTTGAGACAGACACACACACACATACACACCACACTACACACGCGCGCGCACACACACACGCACGCACACACACACGGCACTGCTGTTCCCTGATCAGGCCGTGATGCACGGCCCATCCCTCCCTCTGTTTGTGCTGCCTTTGCTGTGAAGCCCGGGTCCTCTGCTGGGTCCGGAGAGGTGGGCATGGGTCTTGGCGTTTCCCTGGAGACTTTGCCACGTGGTTCTGGGCAGCATTTGGTCGGCTCCTCATGGGGCCTCTGCTGCGCTGCCGAAGGTGAGGATGCTGGGGACCCCTTATTCTGGTGCGTGCTTCTGGGGTGCGGTGGGGTGGGTGGCAGCATGCATTCCTTGCTGTCATTCTAAGGCCTTTAGCTTTATTTCTCAGAGCCCCTTTTGAGAAAGGGGAGAAAGCGTTTTGGGGTCGGGATCTGGGGCTGGGTGAAAAGGTTCTTAGACTCATGAAGAGCACTCATGTGCGTTTGATTTTCCAGCAGTTCAAGTTTGCCAGACATGAAAGGCTGGATGAGCCTGGTGGTTAGATCCCCATTTAGCCGCCAAGGAGAGATTTTTTTGTTTTGCTTTGTTTTATGTCTTTCAGATTTGTCTTCTCCCACCCCTACCCCACTTCTTTTTAGCTCTGTTTCTTTCTCTCGTCTCTGTGCCTCAGCATATCTCTCTTTATATGTCTCTGCATCTCTGATGTCTCTGTTTATCTCTTTGTGTCTACATCTGTCTTTAAATGTCTCTGCCTCAGCATCTCTAAGCCTCTGCCTCTCTTTCTTTGCTCCTCTCTCTGTCTGTATCTCTGTGTCTCCCTGTCTCCTCTTTCGCTCTGTTTCCTCTGTCTCTGCCTCTCTCTGGCCCAGTCCAGAGCCCTTGGCATTGGACATGGGTGAGTCAGGACTGGCTGCAACTGGACACTGCAGGGAGACTAGCCAGGCCTGGTCCCTCTACAGGGGAGCGATGTGTGTACTTTTGCGGGGGGAGAAATCTGGCTGTACACTCTGTCCTAGCCCCCCCCGGGGACTTCACTCTCAGTTGTCCTACCCCCACTCTTACCCCCACCGTGGGGCTGTCTTTGGGCAAAGCAGAGCAGCTTCACTGTCAGGCACAGGACATTCCAGATTCCAGAGACGTTTAGGATTTATGTGCAGCTGATGAATAAGGTTTTACGTGGTACATTTCACTGGTTTATCTTGATCACCAAATATCTAAGTGGTCACTAAACAACCTGACAGACGTTACCAGGAAAACTCGATATGTGGGGGTGACTTATATTTGAGTAAAGGTAGTATTCATGTTCACCTATGCATGTGAAGGGAATGGGGACTGGTGTGCCCCAGAGCCTGGAGGGCCCCCACGTGGTAGCCAAGGGAGGCTGAGGAGCCAGGTCAGTTTCTACTGTGCCTGGTTCTCCACTGTTTCATAGCGCTGGCTCTTCCTGGTCAGGAGACCTCTGCTGTCATCACCAGAGCACGCAGGTGTGGCCCGGGACAGGATCCAGGGCTCTCCTGCCATCTGGCCCTGCTCCTAGGGGCTCACAAAAGCAATGACAGCAGAGGAGATGGGTGGGCACACCCCGGGCACAGTGTGGGGGCTGATCCTCCCACCCCAAGGCTCAGCAACCACAAAGGGCTGGGTGAGAACAAGAGTGTGGTGTGTCAGGTGTGAGATGGAGGAAATGGCCGTCTGTGGCCTGTGGAACTCAGAAGGGCAAAGAGAACCCATGAAAGGCACCTGAGTGGTGGGTGACATGAGCAAACAGTGTCTTGTAGACAGGCAAACCTGGCAGCTCTGTGTTGGGTGCATCAAATTAGAGGCAAGGCCAGGCACAGTGGCTCACACCTGTCATCCCAGCACTTTGGGAGGCCAAGGTGGGGCGCATCATGAGGTTAGGAGTTTGAGACCAGCTTGGCCAGCATGGTGAAACCCCGTATCTATTAAAAATACACAAAATTAGCTGGGCATGGTGGCGCATGCCTATAGTCCCAGCTACTCGGGAGGCTGGGACAGGAAAATTGCTTGAACCTGGGAGGGGGAGGTTGCAGTGAGCTGAGGTCGCGCTACTGCACTCCAGCTTGGGCAACAGGGCAAGACCCCCCTCTCAAAACAAACAAACAAACAAACAAACAAAATAAAACAAAAACAGGCAAGACAGGCCCTGAAAGAGGCTGATCTATGAAATGCAGCCTCCAAGCACAGATCTGATCTGAGATGATCTGCAACTCCATGACCCTGCAGCTTGGTAGTGTATGTATGTGTGTGTATGCGTGTATGTGCACATATGTGTTTTGACTTGTGTCTTCCACTAAACTTCCATCTTTGATCACTCCCTTCCCTCCCAATCCATCCCTGGGAGACCCCAAAGAAAGAGCGGGAAAAAGACACAGAGCCAAATCTTTCAGAGCTGGGGTAGGGAATGGGGTCAGAAGACGGGGCCCAATCAGCCTTCTCTCCCCCATCCATGAAAGTGACCAATTTAGAGATTTCAGCAAATCCCACAGGTGCCGTACTCACAACGGCCCATAAACTCCTCAGTTGTTCAGACCATGTGGTACATCCACACACTGGCATGCCACTAGCAATGAAAAGGAGCCCTGTGAGTGGACACTGGCGGTGGCAGAATCTCACAGACGGCAGCACAAGAAGGCCTTGCCCTGCATTTGAGGATCCCGTGGGATTCTATTCCTCTGAGGTTCTGCAACCAGCTAAAGGCTCCTGGCAATAGAACACACATCAGTGGTTGCCTTGGGGGAGGCTAGGACTTGGGGGACCTGGGAGAGTTTTCTGGGGTGATAGAATATTGTATATCTTGACGGTGTGGTGTTTACACAGGTGTCATCATCTTTCAGAACTCATTGGGTTGAGCCTTTGATATTTATCTTACATATGTAAATTCTAACTCAAGAAAATAGGCTGCCAACTCAGAAAAAGAAAAAAGAGGTAGCAGGAGGCAGAGGATGTGGCGTGACTTTGGGGTACCTTGGTAAATACAGGCACCCACCAGACCCACACCAGGCCTGGCAAACGCGGAGCCACTGCCTGTAGGGATGGGCTCCTTACCTCGAGCCCCTGTGTGCCTCACGGGCTCATCCTGTCCAGCCCTGCTGTGGGCCTCGTGAACAGAGCTTCCCAGGTTTTAAGAGAGGCTGTGCATCCTTATTTTCATGTGCAGTCTCTTTGTTTTTTAATAATGGCCGCAACCTCCTGCATTTAAAAACAAAGTGATCCTCAAAGACCACATCAGGTCCGGTTGCCACTGTACCACCTTATCCTTAAAAGTTTGGTCCACAAGAGTGTTTCTGATGGCCTCAGGGCTGCTGGAGGTTCCCTTGTGTTTTCTGATTTTTTATTTTTGCCATTTTTAAAAATTGTACTTTAAGTTCTGGGGTACATGTGCAGATCTTGCAGGATTGTTGCATAAGTACATACATGCTATGGTGGTTTGCAGTCTCCATCCCCCATCACCTACATCAGGTATTTCTCCCAATGCTATCCCTCCCCAACCTCCCCACCTTCCGCTGTCCCTCCCCTAGCCCCCCAAACCCAACAGACCCCAGTGTGTGACATTCCCCTCCCTGTGCCCACGTGTTCTCATTGTTCAACACCCACCTATGAGTGAGAACATGCAGTATTTGGTTTTCTGTTCTTGTGTCAGTTTGCTGATAATGATGGTTTATAGATTCATCCATGTCCCTACAAAGGACATGAACTCATCCTTTTTTATGGCTGCATAGTATTCCATGGTGTATATGTGCCACATTTTCTTTGTCCAGTCTATCATTGATGGGCATTTGGGTTGGTTTCAGGTCTTTGCTATTGTAAACAGTGCCGCAATGAACAACATACATGTACATTTATCTTTATAATAGAACAATTTATAATCCTTTGGGTATATACCCAGTAATGGTATTGCTGGGTCAAATGGTATTTCTGTTTCTAGATCCTTGAGGAATTGCCACACTGTCTTCCACAATGGTTGAACTAATTTACACTCCCACCAGCAGTATAAAAGTGTTCCTATTTCTCCACATCCTCTCCAGCATCTGTTGTCTCCCGATTTTTTAATGATCGCCATTCTAACTGGTGTGAGAGAGTATCTCAATGTGGTTTTGATTTGCATTTCTCTAATGACCAGTGATGATGAGCATTTTTCATGTTTGTTGACCTCATATATGTCCTCTTTTGAAAAGTGTCCATATCTTTCACCTAATTTTGAATGGGTTTGTTTTTTTCTTGTAAATCTGCTTTAGTTCTTTGTAGATTCTGGATATTAGCCCTTTGTCAGATGAGTAGCTTGCAAAAATCTTTTCCCATTTTGTAGGTTGCGAGTTCACTCTGATGATTGTTTCTTTTGCTGTGCAGAAACTCTTAAGTTTAATTAGATCCCATTTGTCTATTTTGGCATTTGTTGCCAATGCTTTTGTTGTTTTAGTCATGGAGTCCTTGCCTATGCCTATGTCCTGAATGGTGTTGCCTAGGTTTTCTTCTAGGGTTTTTATGGTGTTCTTATGTTTAAATCTTTAATCCATCTGGAGTTAATTTTAATGTAAGGTATAAGGAAGGGGGTCAGTTTCAGCTTTCTGCATATGGCTAGCCAGTTAGCCCAACACCATTTCTTAAACAGGGAATCCTTTCCCCATTGCTTGTTTGTGTGAGATTTGTCAAAGATCAGATGGTTGTAGATGTGTGGCATTGCCTCCGAGGACTCTGTTCTGTTTCATTGGTCTATAGCTCTGTTTTGGTACCAGTACCATGCTGTTTTGATTACTGTAGCCTTGTAGTATAGTTTGAAGGCATGTAGCATGATGCCTGCAGCTTTGCTCTTTTTGCTTACGATTGTCATGGCTATGTAGGCTGTCTTTTGGTTCAATATGACGTTTAAAGTGGTTTTTTCCAGTTCTGTGAAGAAGGTTAATGATAGCTTGATGGGGATAGCATTGAATCTGTAAATTACTTTGGGTAGTATGGCCATTTTCATGATATTGATTCTTCCTAACCAGGAGCATGGAATGTTTTTCCATCTGTTTGTGTCCTCTCTTATTTCCTTGAGCAGTGGTTTGAAGTTCTCTTTGAAGAGGTCCTTCACATCTTTTGTTAGTTGTATTCCTAGGTATTGTATTCTCTTTGTAGCAATTGTGAATGGGAGTTCACTCATGATTTGGCTCTTTGTTTGTCTGTTATTGGTGTATAGGAATGCTTGTGATTTCTGCACATTGATTTTGTATCCTGATACTTTGCTGAAGTTGCTTATCAGCTTAAGGAGATTTTGGGTTGAGACAATGGGGTCTTCTAAATATACAATTATGTCATCTGCAAATAGAGACAATTTGACTTCCTCTTTTCCTAACTGAATACCCTTTATTTCTTTTTCTTGCCTGATTGCTCTGGCTAGAACTTCCAATACTATATTGAATAGGAATGGTGAGAGAGGGCATCCTTGTCTAGTGCCAGATTTCAAAGGGAATGCTTCCAGTTTTTGCCCGTTCAGTATGATATTGGCTGTGGGTTTGTTGTAAATAGTTTTTATTATTTTGAGATACATTCCATCAATACCTAGTTTATTGAGAGTTTTTAGCATAAAGGGCTGTTGAATTTTGTCAAAGGCCTTCTCTGCATCTATTGAGAGAATCATGTGATTTTTGTCTTTGGTTCTGTTTGTGTGATGGATTACATTTATAGATTTGTGTATGCTGCGCCAGCCTTGCATCCCCAGGATGAAGCCTACTTGATCATGATGGATAAGCTTTTTGATGTGCTGTTGCATTCAGTTTGCTAGTATTTTATTGAAGATTTTGGCATCAATGTTCATCATGGATACTGACTTAAAGTTTTCTTTTTTAGTTGAGTCTCTGCCAGGTTTTGGTATCAGGATGATGTTGGTCTCATAAAATGAGTTAGGGAGGATTCCCTCTTTTTGTATTGTTTGGTATAGTTTCAGAAGGAATGGTACCAACTCTACTTTGTACATCTGGTAGAATTCGGCTGTAAACCCATCTGGACCTGGACTTTTTTTTGATGGGTAGGCTATTAATTGCTGCCTCAAATTCAGACCTTGTTATTTGTCTATTCAGGGATTCAACTTCTTCCTGGTTTAGTAAGTGTCCAGGAATTTATCCATTTCTTCCAGGTTTGCTGTTTTATGTGCATAGAGTTGTTTATAGTAATCTCTGATGGTAGTTTGTATTTCTGTGGAATTGGTGGTGATATCCCCTTTATCATTTTTTTTTTTTGCATCTATTCGATTCTTCTCTTTTCTTTTTTATTAGTCTGGCTAGTGGTCTATTTTGTTGATCTTTAAAAAAAAAAACCAGCTCCTGGATTTATTGATTTTTTTTTTGAAGGGATTTTTGTGTGTCTATCTCCTTCAGTTCTGCTCTGATCTTAGTTATTTCTTGTCTTTTGCTAGCTTTTGAATTTATTTGATCATGCTCCTCTAGCTCTTTCAACTTTGACAATAGGGTGTCGATTTTAGATCTTTTCTTGCTTCTCATGTAGCCATTTATTGCTATAAATTTCCCTCTAGACACTGCTTTAACTGTGTCCCAGAAATTCTGGTGCGTTCTGTCTTCATTCTCACTGGTTTCAAAGAACATCTTTATTTCTGTCTTCATTTCATTGTTTATCCAGTCGTCATTCAGAAGCAAGTTGTTCAGAGTTCATGTAGTTTTGCAGTTTTGGATGAGTTTCTTAATCCTGAGTTCTAATTTGATTGCACTGTGGTCTGAGAGATTGTGTGTTATGATTTTCATTCTTTTGCATTTGCTGAGGAGTGATTTACTTCCAATTATGTGGTCAGTTTTAGAGTAGGTGTAATGTGGTGCTGAGAAGAATGTATATTCTATGGATTTGGGATGGAGAGTTCTGTAGATGTCTATTAGGTCCACTTGGTCCAGATATGCATTCAAGTCCTGGATATCCTTGTTGATTTTCTGTCTCATTAATCTGTCTAATATTAACAGAGGAGTGTTAGAGTCTCCCACTATTATTTTGTGGGAGTCTAAGTCTCTTTGTAGGTTGTTAAGAACTTGCTTTATGTGTCTGGGTGCTCCTGTATTGGGTGCATATATATTTAGGATAGTTAGCTCTTCTTGTTGGATTGATCCTTTTACCATTATGTAATGCCCTTCTTTGTCTCTTTTGATGTTTGTTGGTTTAAAGTCCATTTTATCAGAGACTAGGATTGCAACCCCTGCTTTTTTTTTTGCTTTCCATTTGCATGGTAAATCTTCTTCCATCCCTTTATTTTGAGTCTGTGTGTGTCTTTGCACATGAGATAGCTCTCCTGGATACAGCACACCGATGGGTCTTGATTTTCTATCCAGTTTGCTAGTCTGTCTTTTGATTGGGGCATTTAGGCCGTTCACATTTAATGTTAATATTGTTATGTGTGAATTTGATCCTGCCATTTTGTTACTGGCTGGTTGTTTTGCCTGTTAGTTGACACAGTTTCTTCATTGTGTCATTTTTGCAGTGGCTGGTACCGGTTGTTCCTTTCCATGTTACTGTTTCCTTCAGAACCTCTTTAAAGGCAGGTCTGGTGGTGACGAAATCTCTCAGCAATTGCTTCTCCATAAAGGATTTTATTTCTCCTTTGCTTATGAAGCTTAGTTTGGCTGGATACGAAATTCTGGGTTGAAAGTTCTTTTCTTTAAGGATGTTGAATATTGGCCCCCACTCTCTTCTGGTTTGTAGGGTTTCTGCCGAGAGATCTGCTGTGAGTCTGATGGGCTTCCCTTTGTGGGTGATCCAACCTTTCTCTCTGGTTGCCCTTAGCATTTTTTCCTTCATTTCAACCCTGGTGAATCTCATGATTATGTGCCTTGAGGTTGCTCTTCTGGAGGAATATCTTTGTGGTGTTCTCTGTATTTCCTGGATTTGAATGTTGGCCTGCTTTGCTAGGTTGGTGAAGTTCTCATGGATAATATCCTGAAGAGTGTTGCTCTGTTGGGGCCGCAAGTAAGATATTATCCATAAAATGGATGATCTTGCAATTAGGAAATTCTTTTCCACTGGGGGGCAAAGTCTAATTTACATGATACTGACACATGGTAGGACTGTTTAGCAATCCTTGAGTAAGTACTTTCCAATGAAATTGGCAAGCTGGCCTTTTATTATTGATAGCTGGTTTGTAAAAGCAAATTTTTCTGTGTCCTGTTCTGCAAGTGGACTAGCATAAAAGCAGTCTTTTAAGTTAATGATGATTATAGGCCGATCTTGAGGAATCACTGTAGGGGAAGGGAACCCCTGCTGAACGGCCCCATCGGTTGCAAATTAGCATTGATAGTCTGTAAGTCATGCAAAAGTCCCCATTTACCAGACTTTTTGGAATAATGAAAATGGGCAAATTCTAAGGGCTGTTTGATTCTATATGGCTGGCTCTTAATTTTTTCTCAACTAATTAATGGGCTTGTTGTAATTTCTCTCCTTTTAAAGGCTACTGTTTTATCCAAATAGGATTTTGAGAGAGCCATATCGGGGGTAGGGGAGGAATGATAATGGCCATTATTTGAAAGGGATCTTATGTTCACATAATTCATCCAATTCTGCCCTCCAGAGGAGGTACTGACTGGCATCTAAAGTTGTTTAGCTAGCACTGACCATTCCCCTGGGGTCATACAGAAGTTGTCTGCTGTGGTCTCAATTAATCCTTTTGTCACTGGGCTCGTGGCTCTGTTTTCTCTAATGCTTGTTCTTATCTCTTTATAAGTGTCAAAACTAATGGCTTCATACCTGATTGTCTTGTTGATCTTGTATCACTGGGCAAGCCAAGAGCTTCCTCTCTGATGCCGCTTGCCTAAGACAGGGTCCCATAGCTGTAGCATATCCCTTGTCTTTTTTCCAATTTATTGGCATAGTGGGCTCAGGAGAAACCTCTGTTTCCTCTTTGTTATCTTTACCCAGTAATGGCAGGGTAGAGGGAGGAGGAGGTGGTGGTAAGGTAGGTCGTGGTTCCTCCTCCCTTCCCTTTTTAGGCTCTTCTGTGTAGAGTGGGGCCAAAGCAGCCCTAACTAAGGCCCGTAATGTTAAAGATGTTACTGGGACCCATTGCCCTTGTGCATGATGCCGTTTACAGTTTCTCCCCACTTGTTCCCAGAACTCTAGGTCTAGCATGCCTTCTTCCGGGAACCATGGGTTATGGGAAACAACAGTTTGCATTTGGTCCCTTAATTGAGCCTGTGAAACTGAGGCTCCACTAGCTTTAAGTAGCTGTTTCAGTGCTTTTATATATTGTTGCTATTGAGCTACTGTTATCCCATGATGAAACCCTAGCCTGAAAATTCTCCCAAACTTGGAAATCCCGAGTGGGCACCAATGACTTAACTGACTGCGCAGTCTCTTCACCTTTGTTTTTGAGGGTTCTGTTGCGATCTGTTGCAGTGTTCCTCACATTGGGCACCATCTGCCAGGTCTGTCCCGCAGACCCTGGCTGAGCAACGGCTGCAAGGGGTACTCAGACACAGGTATCCAGTGAAAGAGCAGCTGGGGAACTGTTGAATAGTGAGCAGCCTTGATAAGCTGGAGCTACCCACTTTTGTTCAGTACAGACAATGCCAAAAGCCTGAAGCCAGCATTATCTTTGGGTAGTTATCATAGTCATCCCCCCTTGCAGGGCGCAGTATCACATGCAGAAGATCTAAGGTGGGTTTCTGGACAACAGAAGTAAACAAGCCTATTTAGATAAATTCCTTGCACCTACTCCTTGCCCCTTGCCTCAGGGTAAGAGAACAGCTGCCTTCTGCTTATTCTCCCCTGAAGCTTTGCAGAGCTTCTGACCTTTCAAAGGCTTTGCAGAGCCTTCTGACCTTTCAAAAGGGCCTGCTTCTTTCCCTGGTCCCCCACAGTGGGGGCTGTGCCTCTGACTGGTCCCCCACAGTGGGCTGGTGTGCCTCCCACCCCACCCTTGTCTCTGGGCTCAACCACAGGACTTGCTTTTGCCAACAGGATGTTAACAGACACAATGCCAGCAGAGGCCTGGGATATGTGCACAGATGGGCTCGATCTCTTGCACAACTGCCCTTGCCATGAGAAGAATGTGCCCTGCATTCCCTTGCTGCTGGCCCAGTATCATGACCCTACAGAGAGCCCTTACATCAACCACCTTTGTTATTTCCCACCACAGTCCTAGGAGACAGTCTTGTCATCCTATTTCAGATGAAGAAACTGAGGCCCACTGGGGGTCACAGGACTTTTATCCCAATCACACCAGTGACTCATGGCAAGACCAGAAGCCTGTGTCCTTCTCACCTCACCAGCGTTAGTCTGAGCCGAGTTCTCCCACAGTAGGACTTCCTTACAGACTCACATCCCCTCCAATAGGCAGGAGAGGTTTCTGGTCAGCATTAAAGAAAAGCACAAGGGGTGCCCACATTTTGCTGCTCAGGTAGACTGAGGAACTGAGCCAGACTCAGAAGACATTTGCCCCCTGAATCTAGTTAAGTGGTTTCTGTCTGGAGTGCAGTGAGCAGCTCCTGATTGTCAGGGGGAGGTTTAAAGTAGACACTTGCAGAAGATAATTTCATCAGAAGAGGCTGCAGCCTTTACAGATGCCACCCCGGGAGCCCTCGAATCTCTAGAGAGGACTGATGGTTGCTTATTTGCTGGTGGAGATGTGAAGAGGAAAATGGAGCCGGGTGGTCTCCAGAGGCCCAGAGTCAAATTCCTCACCAGCCAGCCAGCTTGTCCCAAGTGCCTAGGAGCCAACCAAGCCACAGCCTCTGGGATTGACAATGGCCAGGGATGCGGGATGTGATTCAGAGAGTGGGGAAACTGAGGCAGAAGGTGGCTGAGAACTGACCCCATAATACACTCATTGAAGAGGGTAGAGAGTTGCAGCTGCCTCAAGGGAAAGCTGTTTCTCATGTGAAAGTCGTTATTCACATGACCATTCCCTGAGACCCTCATGTGCCACAAGCCTTAGTCCTATTCCTTTCTCTTTATGATACTAGCAGGGAGGAGCTGCAACTCCCATTTTACTAATGGAGAAACGGAGGCTCAATGAGATGAAGGCCTTGAGCAAGGTCACCCCACTGAGAATCATGTCTGGGCATGTGCAACTTCAGAGCCATGCTCTTTGGGGAAAAAGTTTGACCCCAAGTTGTGTGATATGGTTAGGCTTAGTGTCCCCAATGACATCTCATCTTGAATTGTAATCCCCATAATCCCCATATGGAGAGACTAGGTGGGGATCATTGAATCATGGGGGTGGTTTCCTCCATGCTGTTCTCAGGATAGTGAGTTCTCACGAGATCTGATGGTTTTATAAGGGGCTCTTTTCCCTTCACTCAGACCTTCTTCCTGCTGCCTTGTAAAGAAGGTGCCTTGCTTCCCCTTCACCTTCCACCGCCATGACTGTAAGTTTGCTAAGTCCTCCCCAGCCATGCTGAACTGTGACTCAATTAAACTTCTTTCCTTTATAAATTACCCAGTCTCAGGCAGTTCTTTACAGAAGTATGAAAACAGACGAATACACTGTGTCTACCCTGTAGGCATGGAACATGGGTAGGCCTGGTCTGCCTTTGGTTGGGATGTGTTCATTAAAATGAATTATTAATAAGATGATACCTAATTTACTTGTCATCAGAGAATGTGGTATTCTTCAAGTCAGTTTGCTAGAGCTTACTACTTGAAGCATTTTGATTTCTGTAACTGTCAATAGTTTGGGCGAAATCATTCTTGGCCATCAGTTGTCTTGCTGAGGAGCAAACTAAACATAATTCAGCCTTTTCTAGAGGACTCTGGTGAACAAAGGTGGACAAAGGTGTTCGCTATGAACAGAGGTAACTCTGCTGCAGTAAAAAAGGTGCCCCTTGAGCCACTGAAGTGAATTAGATTATTCACCCTACACTGAATGGGCCCAAATTTCTAGCATTATGTTTTGAAGTCTCGCCTCCACTGTCAGATTATCAGTTGTACCATTAGCTGCGGTCAAAGGCCATCTCCACCCTATGTGAATGGCTGTGGACAAGGAGACGAAATGGCCAAACCTTGCAGGTGTGTGTTAAATATACCTAAATAACAGAGCAACGGCTGATGGGCCTCCTGCAGGGACTTGGTGACATTACACATCTGTCACTGCTACTCAAGTTCTTCTCTACTTTCTTCCTCTCAGTTGTGTTATAGGCATTTGTGTTGCCCATCTATTACATCTAGGTAAGGATCAACTCCACATGAGGTTGGAGCAATATAAGCAAAATAGATTTGCTGGGAGTGGGTGCAAAAAATAGATTCAAGACAGGGAACAGTGGCTCATGCCTGTAATCCCAGCGCTTTAGGAGGCCGATGCGTGCAGATCATTTGAGGTCAGGAGTTCAAGACCAGCCTGGCCAACATGATGAGACCCCATCTCTACTAAAAATACAAAAAAACTGCTGGGTGTGGTGGCACACACTTGTAATTCCAGCTAGGTCAGGAGGCTGAGGCAGGAGAATTGCTTGAACCCGGGAGGCAGAGGTTGCAATGAGCTAAGATCGCGCCACTGCAGCCTGGGCCACGCTGTCTCAAAAAAAAAAAGATTCCATGCATCAAAGGCCATGTGAAACCTGTACACAGATGTTCTTACCAGCTTTATTAGTAACAGCTAGAAACTACAAACAGCCCAAGTGTTCTTCAGTGGGGGAGCATCAACTGGTACATCCACATTGTAGAATGCTACAAAGCCATAAAAGGGAAAGAATTTTGGTACACACAACTTGGATAGATCTCGAGCATTAGATGAAGTGAAAAAAGGCAATCCTTCAAGGTTTCATGCTGCCAAATTCCATTTATATAACATTCTCAAAACAACAAAGTATGGAGGGCACTATAAGGAGGGAACATAAGGGAGTTTCTTTTTTGTGATGGAACTTTCTGTATCTTGATTGTAGTGGTGGCTACACAAATCTATACAACGGGATAAAATTTCATAGAACACCAAAAAAAAAAAAAAAGTGTATGTAAAGAGGAGCACAATCTTACTAAGGCCTACAGTTTGGTTAAGAGTAATTAGTAATGCAGCAATTTCCTGGTCTTGATAATGGTACTATGACTAAGTAAGATGTTATCATTGGAGGAGGCCGGGTGAAGGGTACAAGATAATCCTCTGTACACTATCTTTTAAACTTCTATATGGATATAAAATTATTTCAAAATAAAAAATTATTTTTTTAAAGCCTAAGACAGCCAGTAGAAATAATTTTGAGATTACCTGGTGTTCTGAATTATATCTATTATCGTTCCCTTCCAACTGTGAGTTTTCTATTTATGCATGATGTTACAATATAATTTCTTTGTGGCCTATAAAATAATTTTTCCCAGTTCTCTTTTCATTATTATAATGAGAGATAATTATTATTCATCATGACTCTGTCTGACCTCTTTTATTTACCCAAACCAATGACCCAGATTTGAAGCAGCTGTGAGAGGAGAGAAGCTGGGGTAGGGAGGCGACAGGCAGGAATGGTGACATTAGACTGTCAGTTCCATAAGGACATACCTGGGTATTCTGTTTTTTACTGCTGCTTCCCCAGTGCCTAGAACAGGGTCTGAAATGCTCAGTAAATATTTATTGAGTGTGTGTATGTGAACCCAGGGGTGTGTCCACACGACCGGTGTACACTAAGCCATAGGATGTACCTGTGCCGCCTTCTTGGATGTCACTAACTATAAATACTTGGAGACAGACCACAGTTTTATGTCCCTTCTACATGGGGATGGGACACACCAGCACCATGGGGAAATCACCATTAGCCAAGCTGTACACTTATCTGCTTCTCACTCATATCCTGAGAGGCAGGCAATGCATCCCCAGTTGCAGGTAAGAGAATGGAGGTTCAGAGAGGTTGTGCAAGTTAAGGACATATAGCTTGTGTGAGGCAGAGGCCCTTCTTGCACCCAGATCAACTGGCTGCCCAAACCTTCATTCCTCCCATTGCACACCTTTCCATGCAGAGACTCCTTGCTGTATATGTTGTGATGCATATAGTTGGAGGTGTGGTTTTTTTTTTTTTTTTTTTTTTTTTTTTTGTGATGAGATCTCTGTCACACAGGCTTGAGTGCAGTGGTGCAATCATGACTCACTGCAACCTCAACATCCCTGAGTTCAAGTGATTCTTCCACCTCAGCCCCCTGAGTAGCTGAGACTACAGGCATGAGCCACCACACCTAGCTAATTTTTAAATTTTTTGTAGAGATGAAGTCTCACTACATTGCCCAGGCTGGTCTCAAAGTCCTGGGCTCAAGAGATCCTCCTATCCCAAAGTGCTAGTATTATCGGCATGAGCCACTGAACCTGTCCTATTTGGAAATTTGAAATCAGATTTGTGCAGGAGTGTCTAGGTTATTATTGACATCTGATTCACCTCTTCAAAGAAGGGGGTCAGTGTCCCCAATGTCACTTTAGGCCGTACATCATGAAGTGATTCACAAGTTATGGGGCGATTTCCCAGGTGTTTCTGAGAGAAGAGTGCTGGGCCCAGAAGTGTTTTGCAGACCTGTCAGGGATCAGAGGACATCAGCAACAAGAATCCGGCAGAGTGGACCGTTCTGGGAGAGGCCAGGTGGGAGAGGAAGGGTGACCCAGGGACATAGAGGTCCTTCTCCAACATTCTGGTAAATGACCATTGCCCACCTGGCTGGAATTTGTGCATAATTGGCTGCATTTTGGGAAAAGCACTTGTCAAATCCCGTCCAGAAAAAGAGCCTGGAGCCAACATGTCCCTTGTCCAAACCTTGTCTGTGATTTGCCTCGGAAACTGCCCTCCTGGAACCCCCAGAATGCCTTCTGCTCCTGCATACCTGAGCAGTTCCTACTTCTTTGCATAGATTAGGAGGATATTCCAATCTACTCTGGACTAAAAGTCACTTTTCTTGCATGCTTCTTCCTCTGAGTGATAGCTATGGCTTCAAGCAGTTCTCTTCTTAAATGACAAAGTTGATCAAATACGTAGCCACTGAACTCTCTACACCTTACAGAGTTGAATAATATGGACACTTCTTTAAGGAATCATCTGAATCTTTAAGCTGTAGGAATGGACCCATTAGTGGATCATGGAATTAATGTAATGGGTCATAACCAGCACTTACGAAAATAAAATAGGAGGGGAGGTATCAGAATCAGAAAGGTATTGCATGCAGTATGAGGACGTGTGCTTCATGAGCCTTCTATTTCAGGGTGTGGATGGTTTGTGTGTTCAGGGGTTAGGGAATGGGGGTAGAGGAAGCTGACTAGCTAGCAAAGCTGTACTTCCCTCCATAGTATCAGTGTGTTCCTAGGAAGGAGATACCCTTGTGTCTAGGTGGACCCCTGGGTGACTTGCTTTCCCAGTGGAATGTGATTAAAAATGACACTTTACTTCTGAGTCAAGGTGGCGCTGACATTGGTGGGAGAGTCCTAAAGGATGAGGCCTCTAAGTGGCTGGGTCCCTGAATCACTGCATGGAGGAGAGCCACCCACAAACCAGGAAGCCTCACCTTGATACTTACGTGAGTGAGAAATGGCCTTCTCTTGTGTTAAGCCACTGACATTTTGGAACCTGTGTGTTATATAGCAGCAAACACAATCCTATTTAATATATCTTGGAATATATTTTTGAGCCAAATTTCATCATAAGATGTAATATTGTGGGGTCTGGTCAAAGAAGTTTGAAAAAAATGCCTGCTCTACCCCAGCCTCCTTATTTTTCATATGGAGTGTCAGAGGGAGTGGGGCCTACCCACTGTCTCCTGGACAAGCTGGGACCAAACCCAGCCTACACAAGAGGGGTGATAACATGAGGTCTGGGTCTGCTTTGTTCCCATGGATTCCAGCAAAGCAGATCCCCAGTTCAACTCCAGCAGGCACCACTCTCACCTGTCTCTGCCATGTCCACACTGCTGCCAAGGGACAGAGCTAAATCTGGCTCTGCTTCAGGTGGCCTCCAGCCCCAGAACAGCTTAGGGACAGGAAGGGTGAACCCTGCCTGGCCCTGCTGAGCTAGTTCTCGGGGCTCCCACTGCAAGCTCTGTGGTTAACGCCTCTGCTGACAGCGGACAAGATAGACTTTCTCTGAAAGTCTTGAGCTTCTCTGAATCTCTGAAGTGCAGGATTCTGAGAAACCCGGCGGCAGCCTTGCTGCGCACCACTGGTGTGATCTTGGGTGAATCACACACACGCCCAGGAACATGTCTCCATATTTTGTCACAGGGTGAGTTTGGTCCCTGGTGCTGGTGCTACACAGTAGATGGAAGCAAAGAGGCTGCTGCGATCATGCAGAGCTTATCACCTCCAGGAGCTGGAGGCCACCCTAATCCTGCCATTCAGCTGCTGGGGGTGGGGAGGTCCTGAGGGGCAAGGCTTCGGGGCTGTCTGTGGCCACATCAGCCTTTGCCTTCCCTATCACCTGCCCCCATGGGGAGACTGGGAGAATGTGTTTATGCAGGTGACAGCCAGACCCAGGGCCTGGAGTTTGATAGGCTTGATCCCCTTGCAATACCCCTGTGAAGTGGCCAAGCTAGGCATTTGCCTCAGCCCCACCCCCCAGTATTACCCTTGGGGAAATGGAGGCTCCTGGAGCTTGCTTGTCTTGCTGGAAGTCCCCTCTTGATTGACTGAGAGTGGGCTAGATGGACCCCTGGCACCGTGAGGGCAGAGTCGGGCAGGCAGGGCTCAGGGCACTGGTGTCTGATGGACACTAACATCTCTGAATGACACTGACTTCTATCTTTCCCCAATCTGTAAGCAGCCTGGGATTTGATCAGAGTTGATTATGACTCTTTCCCCAGGGGTGATGTTTGTTTATGGGAATAAAGCAAAGAATGACAAAGAGGTTTAGGAAAAACCTGGGACAGGCTGGTCCTCAAGGTCTGGGGACAGGGAGGTTTCTGTGCTCTCCCGCACCCCCACAGTTCTGGGCTCCCAGAGTCATCTGCTCATCTTCTCCTCTACATACTCATATTCACCCCTCACACTCCAGTGGCCCGAGCTTCGTCTCTTCAAGGGAAGCTGGTCTAGTTATGTCCCTGCCCAGGGTGGGGGAAGGGAACTGGGGCTTCCTGAAGGGTCTCTGCCACATCCTTCCCATTTGAAATTATTCATTCATTTGCTGGGCATTGCCTTTCCCTCCCACTCCCTAAGGACAGGCATCTTACCCATCTTGTTCACTGCATGTCTCCAGTCCCTAGCACAGCGTTTGGCACAGGGTAGGTGCTCATAAGTATGGAGGTGCTCATAAATAGCTAAGGCTCAGGCTCTCTCTTTCAAGAAAAGAAATGCAGAATCTAGACTTGGACATGAATACATTCAACAGAAGGTAGGGAGGGTAGGACAGAGGCCTGGGGAAGGAGTACAGTCCTAAGATAGGAGAGTTTACAAGAGATGGGTCCTGCTAGTCAGAGGATCAGGAAGTAGCCACTGCTGTCTAACGACCTTCCCCGAAACTTAGTAGGTTAAACCATTCATTTAGTTTGCTCACAACTGTGTACTTTGGAAAGGGTTTGGTGGGTATACCTAGTCTCTGCTCTGCAGTATCATTTAGGCCAAAGGATGTACTTCCAAAATGGTATTCAAAGTTGTTATTGACTGTTGGCTCCTCTCCACAGAGCTGCTTGGGCTTTCTTGCAGCATGGTGGCCAGGTTCCAAGCATGAATGTACCAAGAAACAAGAAGTAGTTGCCATCTGACACTGCATCATGTCCTCCATATTCTACTGGTTGAGAAGTCACAGAGCCAAGATTCAAGGGCCTCTTGATGGGTGCAGTGTCAAAGAGTTTTGGGGTGTGCTTTAAAAACATACCTAAGGTTTCCTGGAGGAGAGGAGTGGGCAGCTACACACGCTGCAGGGTTTGGATGGGGCCTGTAAGCTCTCCAGTATGCTGGAGCGGCCTTAGTCTATCACAGGATGACTGAAGCCTCGCTCCTGCTACCCTGCAGAAGCCTGCAAAAGCCTGCAATGTGCATGGCAGATTATAGGCTCCAAAAGCGGCTGCAGCACTTCCAGTTCCACATGTCATGTGCTTCTGGAACATTACCCTCCCCATCAAGAAGTGGTATCGGTTTTCACTCCCCTTGAAACTGGGTGGGCTTGTGACAGAATTGATGCTGTGTGCCTTCTGAGGCTAGGTCCTAAAAGGTGAAATGGCTTCCACCTACCTGCCTTCCCCTCAGACACTAGTTCTTGGATCCCAGCCAACAGCCCAAGCTAGGTCTCAGCAGCAGCCATAGGACATCTCAGTGAAAGACCAGCCTTAGAGTCTTCCAAAGACCCAGATGACAGGGGTACCAGTGACAAATCATCTCCACTGTGCCCTACCTGAATCTCTGCCCCACACAACCCATGAACATAATAAATGTTTGCTGTGTTTCACAAAGTGGACTATCCATGCACAGGAGTCTGGTGGAGACTCACCAAAGAGCAGGTTGGCCACTGAAGCTGGCATTCGCCCCTGTAACCTGGAGGGCAGGGAGAGGTGTTAAGGGCACGTGTGCAGCCTTGGGCAGGAGGAATGCCAGACGGGCTAGAGCACAGCCCTGTGGGAATGCGGTGGTCAAGGAACCACCTGTCATCCTGAGGGCTCGGAGGGACTCTTGGTGAGATCTGTTTCCAGGTGAGGGGGTGAAGTGAGCTGGAGTCAGGAACGTAGCTACCAGCCAGGCCTGACAGTGGGAACGAGGCCTTCTCTGTGGTGGGATAGGGAAGGCTCTGACCAGGCTGTGGGATGGTCCAAGGGCCAGGAAGCTGTGTATGGACCACTGGGCCCTGGTGTTGACAGTTGGGTAGCTTAGGACTAGGGGCAGAGCTGAGGGGCAGGAGGGAGGGATGTTGAGGGCCAGGCATGCTGTTGGAAAGGCAGTGAATGACGATCTCTTTACAGCATGGCCTTTGCTGGTTGCCCTGCCCTTCACAGCACCCTGTGGGGGCCTGGGGATGACATCCACTGCAGCCCCATCACCCTTTCACTCATTCTTACACCGTGTTAAATATCTCTTCACTTTTCTGAGTCTGACACATGAGAGGGGTTCCTGCTGCCAGACAGCTGCTGGGACTACAGCCCAGATGATGGGTCGGTGGCATGCCCTTGGGAACCTACTGGGACTCCACAGCTGGCCTGGCCTGTGCACTCTCTGTTGGCTGTCACCGAATGGTTGGGCAGCATCAAGCCCTTTGTAAGGGGCCATCCCCATTTCTGCAAGTGCTTGTGGAAAATGCAGCTGCCTGGCTGCTGTAAGTCCTCCCCTCAACTTGGTTTCTAGCATTTGCTGAGCAGGAAGTGGGAGTGGCCCACCGCTCACCACAAAGGGCAGGACCGCAGGCTCACGCTGGGCCCCGCTCACCCCACTCACCTCTGCAGTCTCCTGGGACCCCTCCCAGACTACACAGAGGATTTCCTCTGGGCTTCCTTAGTATTTAATTTTTTTTCTTTTGGTGTTTGTTCCTAATCTAGGAACATGTCTCTTCCAGCCAATCCTGGCAATCTGAGGGGCATTTTGGGTGTCCCCAGTACCTGTGCAGCCTCACACTTTGAGGGTGTCCAGTCACATCTGTTGGATGAACAAGTGGCCAGATATTGAATGGACCCTCTGGGCTGGTGTCATTTCTCTTGGTCGGTGTTGTCTGTCCCCTCACCAGCAGATATGCTGCTCAGAGCACAGAAGTTACTAGTGACTCACGGACGTCCTTAAAAGGCTAAGAATGCTGGCTGTGGCTAACTAACTGAAATGGAGCCGTCAGAAGCTCCTCCAGCAGGGCCTGATCAGCTGTAGGTGATGTTCCCTTGTGAGAGGGGGCAACTTGCAGGGCTGGGAGCAAGAACTCTCACAGAGGGGCTGCCCTGGCCCTTGAAGAAGCACAGATGCCAGGGAAGCAGTCTCTCAGCACAGCCCTCATCTGTGAGGACTCCGGGCCCACCTGACATCCTGCACCCTCTTCCCACTCACCCCTGGCCTTGGTTGGGGGTTAGCCAGGGACAACCCTTCTGCCTGGAGAAGGGGCCCAGGAAGAAGCGTGTCTAGGGTGTCTTAGGTTGAGTTCCCCAAGAAGCTGATCCTGAGCGAAGATTCAAGAGCATCTAGAGCTTAACCCTGCAGGGAAGCCCTGGGAAGCCGCCAGCACTCACATCAGGGTGACTCCACCCAAGAGGTAGGGGCCTGGGTAGTTACGTATTGACTTCTCAGCCTTTGGATGAGAGCTGCTCCCAGGAGGTGTCATTCCCTCACTGGCACATCAACTTTCTAGGGCCAGGAGCCCAACCTCAGGTGGAGGTGCAGGGAGGGCAGGAGGTTTCAGAAGTGCTGAAGCAGTCACACCCAAGGCACATGGGTGAGGCACTCATGAAGCCCCATGGGGGATGCCAGTGCATGTGTGGCTGTCGCTGATCTGAGGAAGGTGGGGCCACCCTCACTAGCATGAGCCATCTGAGGAGCGTACCAGGCCCTCCAACCTTTTGATGGTAGAACGTGGGGAGGGGCTGTGCCTCACAAGAGGGAAAGCTACCTGCTGGCTGGGTTGGGGACAGAAGCCCAGGCTAGAGATGGGCCCAGGCACCAAAGTGCCATTGGCCTCATGGCTCTGCCTAAGCTATAGAGATCCCCCTCCCCATCCCTCCTAGTTTGTCACTTAAGAAGAGTATACTCACCTTTCCCCCATCCTCACCTGTGGCCTCTTCATCAGATCCCCATTGGATGGGTGGAAGTGCGGCTACCAGGGCAAACCTGGTGCTGTGTGGAGAGTGGGGAGATGGACAGCAAGCCATTGGGCGGCCCCCGCAAATGGTCTTTTGGACCAGTGGGCTGAGCAGGACTGCCTCATGGGGGGACCTGGGCCTCCCAGCAGCCTCTGAGGTCCTGGCTGTCAATGGTCGGGGTAGGACTACATGACCTCCAGGGGCTCTTCCAGAATTAAGCATCGTCTTTGAAACTGTTCTGCATTTCATGGTATGTCAGGCTCTGTGCTAAGTACTTTAAATTGTTATCCTCTTCAATCCTTACCACACTCTATGAACTATGTACTACTATTATTATCTTGCGTTTGCAGTTAAGGAAACTGAGGCCCCAGAAGTTAACAAACTAGCCCAAGTTAGAGACGAAGGGAATGTCACAGTTGGGTGTGAGCCCTGAGCCAGGCCTAGGACGTGCCCAGTGGTGCCGTGAGGCTGGACCGACCTCTGCTTCCTGGCTGGGGCACAGTCCCATCGTCCAGGCCCTGCCTGACTATGCCCTGCGAGGGACTCCTCTGGGCCGGGCCTGGTCAGCACCTTGCGCCACCATGCATGGCCTGAAATAAGTCAAGCTACTGTCTCAGTTTTGCATTAGTCTTTTATTATAACCATATTGAATGGGATCACTTTGCCAAAAGGAGAAATCATTTCTTAAATCAATATGAGTTATAGCATAAAGATGGATGAGAAAAAAGCGATAGGACATAAATGGCATCACTGAATATTCCATCAATCAATCAAATGAATTGTGCCACTGTGAGAAAAACTACTATGACAGCTTTTACATCAAAGGAGTCTCAAGCCTGTTTATATGAACTTTATATATCATCTTTTTAACACTATAAAAAGAGAGCTTTAGAAAGTAACACTGAGAAAGCAGTCTGGCCTTCAAGAAGGAAGCCTGGCTTGCCACGTGCATCCTCAATGCATCTGGCCTCCTCACTCCACAGCCTCCCCCGTGCCCCTCTTTGACACGTGGGGCAGGGCCCAGGGGCCAGGTGTATGTCCTCAGGAAAGGAGGGACGGAATTGGTTGTGGCTGCCACAGAATGGCCACTCTACATGGGGAGCTAAGTCCTCCATACATACTCCTGTTCTATAATGAACCCTTGGGGCAGTTTCTTAAAAAAATAAAAACAAAAATAATGTGCATCAACTCTGACAGGTTATTATTAGGAGGCCAGCATGCCTGCCACAGCGTTTGATATTTGTTCAGCAGCTCTGACAGAGTAGAGGAGGCATTCCTGTTGACAGCAGGCAACTAACCCTCCCGAGGCAGCTTCCTTAGCAAGCCCAGGGCTGACAGCACAAGAGTCAATCCGTCATCTGCAGACAAGGCAAATCACAGGGAGGTCCTGGTTTATTTTTAGAGTCACATTCATTCTGCAGTGATATTATCTCTTTCCAAATTGCAGTTACCACTGAACACTAGCAGGACGTCAGCTTTGGAAGAGGAATCCAGTGTAACTAAATGTTTACCATGTTGTCTGAACCCATGGCATACGCTCAAGGTAAGGCAAAGTCATTATGGTTTGCTAGTCTATAACTCTCACGTGTAATCTACAGAGCTAAATTTTAACTCAAATTCCAATCTGATCAAAGAGGAGTGCATGAAACATATACAGACATATATAAAAAAAAGAGATGATGATGATGGGAATTAATCTAAGCTTCATGTATACAAAATGCATTTAACTGCTAATAATCAAAACATAAGAGGGGTTCCACTGATTACCACATTTGTTAACAATATATATTCAGGATTTAAAAAATGTGCATTTAAACTAAGCACCTGATAAAATAATAAAAAGGAACACATATTCTTTAATAGCACTGTAACTAATACAAATGCAAATAATATTCAACTATGATGAATAAAAAATTGCTTAAAAAATCATAAGACAGACAGTAATACAATTATCTGAGTATGAGCCTGTGGGAATTTGAGGTGGTACTACCCATGACCCACTGTTCTTGTATGTCTCTCTCCTCCAAGGAAGGGGTGAGCTTGTAGGGGCCACAGAAGCAATGTCTCTGAGTGAACCCATTGGTCCTCACATGCCACCAACACAGGAGCACAGGATGGAGAGGACTGAGAGGACCTGCCTCTAGTGTGAAGCAGAGCTGGGAGTTTTCAGTTACTGAATCACCCAGCCGACTGCAGTGAGCCAGCGGAGAGCCTTATTGACATGGTGGGTGCCTAGTGGCTCTTGCAGGGCCAGTGACCCTCAGCTATCATGACTCTAGCTCTAGGGCAAAGGAAATACTAAAGGTCAGCAGATGACAGGGATGGCCAGCTCTGTGGTCCTTTCCAATCTGTCCCAGAGCCCTGGCGGGAACAGCTCTACACCTCTTACTTTAGAACTGAAAAACACACCTTCCCAAGGTGAGAAAGTGACCAATGACAACCCTGCACAGTTGCAAGGTCACTCACTGTATGGGGGCCACCATGGCTTATAAAGTGTTGTCACGGGGACATGTGCTTGGCAGCAGCTTACTCAGAGGTGCTGAGAGGAACACTCACAGCCAGAAGGCAGGGAGCTACAGTGTGCACGTGCCAGGCAATTGCTCAATGGTGGAAGGCCACACTACCTGTTATCTGGCAAAACCAGTGTTACTATTCACCTTATATGTTGATGTGGTTAAGAGGAGATTTCCCTGCTAGAATTTAAGAACAAATTGCAGAGCTAATTAGAACCCTCTCCACAGTAATTGACTTGGGAGCGAGTCACCATTTTCTTGGAGGGCAGGTGGAAAATCATGTCATTATTATATTTGCCTATAGAGGAAATATAAGGTTAGCAGTGGGAGGGATGTAAACAGTGTCTGTTCCTTTATAATGAGCTTTCCTTTGTTACCTTGAAGGTCTCCACTGCCCAGCTGCCTCACCATCCTCTAAGGACAGGCACAAAGAGCCAGTCATCCGTGGCATGTCTGCTCTCCCTGATGGAGGTGAGACAGGCCCTGTGTCCCTCTGCCATCCTCACCCATTCCTGTTAGAATTCCTGTGTAGGCAAAGGAGAGGAAAAGCATCCTTTCCAGGGATCATCTTTAAGGAGAAAAACAGTTCATGTGATGTTCTGTGCCCATGATGGTTTTTTAAGGTGCCGACTGACAAGGGGGAGAGTCTCTAATCTGTGCTGAGCCCAGGAAGGCACTGGCATGTCAGAGCCGGTCCTGCAGTGGCGCCCAGGACGCAGGGGTCATAGCTGAGCACAGGCCCTGCAGTTCCTGCACTTGACTTCCAAGAAAGGAAGGGGTTGTATAGAAATCCTGCATCCTCTCGGCATCTGGAATGTTTTCTAGGTATCCTTATTCCCCACAGAAGGGACTTTAGGTCCAATTCTCTAAGTCTTATGACTGCTACTTTAAGGCCAACGAAGCTTTCTGACTTTGGGTGGGAATGAACTTGGGTTTATCCCTTTCTGCTTCAGTTGACAAGTATATACGGCTTTGAAACCAGAGAAACTTAACTAGAAAACTGCCTGAAAGATGCTTATCCCATAAAGTCAAGGTTACATTTTCCATTTGAAGGACAGTAATATTCTTACATCTTTTGAAATCAGTGCAGCAAAAACTGGCTTATAATAACCTTGTTTTCTAGCTATGAAAGATTCTAAAAGGTGAAATACAATTGTTTAAGGAGAGACAGTGATGGCCAAAGTTGATATGGCTTAAGGATTGGAGATGCATTCTTTAATGCATAAAACAAAAAAACAAAAAACAAAAAAAACACATCACACCTAAATATGATTCCCAAGTTTAGACCCTGTTTGTTTCCAGAGATCATTATAACTCTGAGAGGTCAGTAATGGTTTTTTTTTTTCCCCCAGCCCTAAAATCCACTAGTTCTAGTTCATTCTATTGCATTTAGCTCTGTGATATGGCTTCCCAATGTAGGAATAAAGTAGGCTGAGATAGATTTCCACAGAGGAAGCTTTCTTGGTATAAACCAATTTTCCTATGTCTGATGTTCTGAGGGACAGAAGATAAGAAAATAACTATTTCTTCTCCTTCTAAGTATAACTGATGGAGTTGTCACGCATCCTTAGTTGGGGAGAAGGGGACAGAGGAAAAGTGATTCTAATTGTGATTTGGTCTTTTCTAACTGTGAGTGTGATACTGAGTACATCAGTACTCAGAGCAAGAGTGGGGTGGGGGTTATGTAAGGGCCCAGAAAGCCCTGTCTGCATTTGGCAAACCTAAGCCTGTTGCTTTGTGGCCATATATGCTTCTCTCTCAGGGGTTTCAAAGGGCTGGACCAATGCCAAATGCATGCTGGGAAGGAAGCGGTGCTTTCAGAGGGGTCTCCACTGGGTGAGCCTCCATGTGGGCTTGGGACCACTGAAGGGTGGCTGCATCCCTGTGGGACAGGACTGGGCACTGTGGTCAGATGTCCAGGGGACTCACGATGGTGAAGCCAGAGTCCTTGCTGCTGTCGTCATCAGGGCTAGAGCTGGGGTTGCTGGAGGAAGCTGAGGCTGAGCCCATCAGCGGGTCTGAGAACACCAGTGGGGTGTAGACTGGGGTCTGGCTTTTCCCAGAGGTGCTTCTGAGCGTGCGCAGAGGCTGGGCCTGCCCAGAGAAGGAGCCCCTGGCACTGCTCCCATCATCATCTTTGGAAATCAGGATGAAGTCATCTGAATTCCCTCTATCGGTGCACCCTGGCGTTTCTGAAGAGGCCTGTAAAGTACATTTAGAAGTACAGATGGATGAAAGAAGAAACCAGCAAAGAACGGAGTGGAGGGCCCTATGAGTGGGGAACACACCATGGAAAGCTAGGCCAGCTCACCCTCCATTTCACCATGAAAGATGCAGTGTTTGTTTGTTTGGCCGGCTGCCCTGAGGCCCACGCTTTTACCAGTGGTGCAAGGCCAGCAGCATCTTGTAAGCCCCTCTGAAGCCAAATGCTGGCTTCCCTGGGGGAACAAAGTAAAGCTCCTGTTTGATAAGCTTCAGACAAAGGCGTTGTCTGTGCTGCCAGGGAGAGCCCAGGCTCAGGAGCTGGCCAAAAGTTGCAGGCAGAATCTCTACCAGCCTCATGTGGGACTCTGCCATGCAAATCACCCATCCTCCTTGAACCTTCACTCTCATCTGTGAAACGGGTAGAGACAGTGTCTTCCTCCTAATGTGTTGCCATGATACAGTGAGATGACATGTGAGCTGCTGGCTCCCTAGTGAGTTGCCAGATCTGGAGTGATTTTATTACTGGCTAGAAGGATAGCTTTCAGAAGGCCTGATGTATTTCATCTCATATAGATCTCAATGCTAGCTCATCTTGGGTAGCACATGGGGGTCTCCTGAATCAATGGCGGTAACCGGTAGGTTCTACAAATGTGAAAACCAAAAATGGCAAAGTACAATGGCAAAAAGTATAGAGATAGAATTGCTATACTCTACAATTATTTTCTTTTCTAAGCAATTATGAGTGGCTTTTAATTTTTTAACTTAACATCCACAAACACAGGTAAAGGTTTTGGGTAGCAAAGTCATGGTGTCAAGCAAGGACACACATTGTCCCTTGGTCACAAGGACATCCAGTGCCAGCCTGGCAGAAACAACACCGTGCCCACACCTGCCTCCCTCACCCTGCCTGCCTTCTCTCCCCACAGCATGGGTGAAGTCTAGTGCTTGGGTCGCAAGTCTAATGAGATATATGGAGTCCCTTGACTGGAAGTGTCTCCTGAGTCCTTGGGCCCTCCAGACTGGCATGGCCTAGGCCTCTGTGGGCTGTGTGCAGAGCCAAGAAGGGGAATGAGCATCAGCTTTGAGTGAAATCTGGCCTTGAGATTTACAGAGGGACCTGCCAGTCAGGGCTCATGTCCTCCTCAGTGATGTGGGGGGTAAGTGGCTAAATAATGGTTCAGGAACTTTCCACCTCTGCTGATTCACCGACCTTCAGGATATTCAGCCGGAGAACAGAAACAGAAGTGGCCTTTAAGATCACAGAGCTGTAACAGGCCTTGAGGTTGTTCATCTCAGCTTCTAAAGGTGCTAACATTCTATTAACACGTTAACTCCTACACAAGTGAAGGAAAACATAGTACACGGCACTCTGTTAGCAGGGGATGTGGTCGCAAATGGCACCAGAGCTGTTTGATAGAGAAGGACTGTCTTTTTTTCTGAGTTGGAGGAAAAGAACTCAAACCTGTTCCCCATGACTATCCCCATGTAAGGTGCACCTGGTCAGAGCCATGCTGCCTTTGTGGGGTGGGGCGTCTCCTCCCCCCACACATGTGGTGTGCATTGAAAGCTGCTGGGGAATCAACACAGGCCCTAGGTTTGAATTCTTCCAGAGTGCAGACACTTTGTTCATAGGACAGTTGGGCTGCACTGTGAACTGTGAAAATCCTGACCTCTCACCACAACACAGGGCTGGAATGCTAATTGGTAGGGCTTATCCTAGGTTGAAAATAAAAGGGCACGTTTAGCAGGGCCTATTTTTTTAGAGTGGTGCCTCTACTTCAGAGATACTGAGATCACTTATTCTCCTTTAGCTTACAGTGAAGATGTCAGTAAGATTCTGAAGTGGAGAAATACTTTTCAAAGCCCATGACTAAAAGTAAAGATAGTTTCTACCATTACTCTAGTTATCTGGCATGCTTCCCCCAATTCCCAGATGAGGGTCACAGACTGTCTTGGACAAAGCAAGTTAGAGCTGACAGGGCCTTAGCAACCATTTTCTTTTACCGAACCCCTTCCTTGCCCCTTTGCATTACACATCAAGAAAAGAACCCCAAATAGGAGACCCAGTAACTTGGCCAACGTCACAAAGCACAACAAAAGACCCCACCCTTCTGAACTCCCACCTAGAATTTGTTTCTAGACGCAGAGTTGACATCCTTATGGACTTCCCTAGCAGCCTTAACCACTATCTGGTACCATTATAACATTTACAGAAGTTTTGTAAATCCCTACGTCAGTCCTCTCTTTTTACCAGATACATGCAAGAAAAAGTTTTCAACCTGTCAGTCCTGCCTAAAACTAGTCAGGATCATCACAACACATATCCCTCTTACCTGCTTCCTGCCATCTTCCCAGACCTACCTCATTTCATAGCTTGAGTTCAGGATGGCTGTGGATGCAGGTGAGCCCACCTATAGAGCAGCACTGTTCGACAGACATTTTCCCTGATGATGGAAATGTCCTCTATCTGTGCTACCCAATACAGCAGCCCCTAGCCACCTACCCACTAGCCACAGGTGGGTACCAAACACTTGAAAAGTGGCTAGTGTGACTGAGGAACTGAATTTTTAATTCTATTACATTTTAGTACATTTGAATTTAATTTTAATCAGATATGGGGCTAGTGGCTGTAATATTAGACAATAGGCACATTAAAACGGGCACCTGAGGACCAAAAAGGCAAGTGATGATGGGTTGCTTGACTAATGAATCCAGGGTCCCACAAAGTCCTGCCTTCTACTGCGGTTGCTTTGAGTCAGTTTATCAAATGCTTCCCAAAGGAAATGTGTGAGGATAGATGCTAAGATGGGAGAGATAGCGTGTGGCTCTTCTCACTCTATAGAATACAATTTCACAAGATTGCTGTTTTCAGGGCTGGAGGTAAGACTGTACACCAAACAGAACAGCATGTCACACCAGCCTCACAGTGAGGAACAGGGCATGTGAATTCTCACAAAGGAAGAACACTTTCACAGTTGCTGATGAGGAAGGGCATCGGCAGGAGGACCATGAGCCATTTGTCCCTAGGCGGGGGAGCCTGGTCCTTCTGCACTGTCTTTTAGACATTATTTACTGATTAACCAAGAAAGCAATGAAAACCCATCCCTAAGTTAGGAATGTGCTATGGTACAACCCATTACAAACCCAACATGTAGTGCTTACATCTCCAATGTGTCAAGAAACTGCCTAGCACTGCTCCCCTGGGCCCTGGCCCTTTATATCTGGAAGCTCGTGAGAGCAGATATATCCTGTAGCCTTGGACACCCAGTTCCTGAAACAGCAGGCCCTGGAAGCCTTCGGAACTCCTACTTGGCTCTCTTGGGATGCATGTTCCTGGGGGTAGCCTGTTCATAGTCCTCTGTACCTCCTCCCACAAGCAGTGAGAAGGAAAACTTAGCCAGCTCCAAGCACTGATGAGTTAGCTTCTGCAGGGAGAAGGTGGGTACTTGGCAGCTATCTCATGCCTGGTAGCACCATTGGCCCCTTATCAGCCTAGCCTGGATCCTTGGGCTTTGCAGTGGAAGGCCCCATGCACCTGCTTGCTTGAATTCAGGAATTCTCTCAAGAAATTTCAATATTTCCCTGAAGGAGAGAGGAGAGAACACTGCTTCCCTATTTCTCTCTTCAGTAAAACCGTTTTCAGGAGTACTGGCTTTGTATAAACTGCTAACAGCTATGGGGAGGGGTCATGCAGGGAAGAGGTAGAGAAGCCATTTTATTTTCACTTGTGGGGTCTTCAGGCCCAGGAAGGGCTGACTGTGTCTCAGAAGCATACGCAGAAGTGCAGCGTCTCTTGGATGCTGCACGTGATGAGGCCCTGCCAGAACAAGGACGCAGTTTCATTCATGGCAGACATATCTTGTGGCTAGCTTACCTTGGGTATGCACAGAGGGGTCCACTGGGGCAGCAGTGGTCACTGGTAGGCTCTTACAAATACAGAAACCAGTGATGACAACTGCAAATTATAATCAATAAGTTTTAAATTTAACAAATTCATTAGTGATTTTAAAATGTCTTTTTCTGTAGTAAATTGACACACAACTAAAAAATTATGCTGAAGAAGTTTTAAATCAATTTGTCAATTAAAAATGCAGTGTGGTTGGGCCTATGCTCAGTAATATTTGAATAAATAAATGATTATTGAAAAGTAAAACGTCTGTGCAGGGAAGGAGAGTTTGTGAAGAAACAAATGAAATGAAACTGGCCGCATCATAGTTGCATTCACGTGGCTACAAATGCCGCCTCAAAGCGCTCCGTGAACACTTCCTACGGCTTCAAGAGGAAGTTAAGCATGGAGTTCTCTCTTTTGGAAAAGCACCCTTTAGACTGAAAAACATTCCCACTCGAATGTCATTTTGCTGTTTTAAAATCACAAAAAATAATTTACAAGTGTCTGAATACTAGTTTTTCAGAAAGTGACTTAAATAATATTTTGCTAATGTTAGTTTTCCAAGATGAAACTTTGTAAGCTGATTTTAAAATTATTAAGAATTTATCGGATAAAGCACAGCAAGGCAGCATGGTGGGGCTGAGGCTTACTGGGTTGGGGCAGGGTTTCCAAAACATGATGCCTGGCAGGCAAAGTGCCCCTGGCCTCGAAGCCTGTGTGTGTCTCTCTGGCCTTCATTTTCTCACCAGTACAATGAGCAGGCAGGACTAAGCACATAAGGAAGCTGTAGGAAGATGCTTTCTAGCTGGGAAATTCTATGGTTCTACATTAGAATAAATGATATACAATGTTGAAATCTGAGAGTAGGGGTCAGCAAACTACGGCCAAATCCAGCCTGTGGCCTGTTTTTGCACAGCCCTCAAGCTGAGAATGGTTTATATATTTTTAAAGTGTTGTGATAAAAACAAAAATGAAATACAATGAATATGTGACGTAGATGACCATATGTTGCCTGCAAATCCTGAAACACTGTGTAGCCCTTTACAGACTCCTGCCCCAGATCGTGGACATTGATGAGAAGTCCTTCCCAAGACGGCAAGAAAGTAATTTTGCAACAGAGGTTCTAGCCAAGTGAAATCCACTCAAGACAGCATTAGGAAAACCTAGACAGTACTTCCTAAAGGGCAACAGAGGCATCCGCTGGAGGCAACTGACTGATAACTAAGACAGAGATCCAGCTTTCCTATCCCTCAGAATGCGCATGGTAGGAGGCTCAGGCAGCACTGCTGCATACAGGTTTGCAGGGCACGCACCGCACGACTCTAGGAGACACCTGCCTCTTCATCATCGTGAATGGCACCCCCTGCAGCACAGAGTGCACAGCTTGCACAGCTGAACTTCACACATGGTAATCTGAAGTCACTTTGGTAGGGTACATATTATTAACTTTGAAGATCTTATGTGAATGCACTCCCTTTGAGTTAATGTAACATGTTCATCAGAGCTCCCGTACCTGCTTAGTAGCCCCAGACATTTGATCGCTCTGGCCTTGGCCTCGGCCTTGGCCTTGGCCGCTGGAGCAGTAGTGGTTGTCTGCAATGGTGATCTGTTCGTTCTCTTCGGCCTCTAGCTGGCTCTGGTTAAAACGCAGGGAACCTTTTAGAATGTCTCTGATCTATTTTCAAAGAAGAAGAAAATAAATAAATGAAAAAAATGGATGAGTTTGTTTTCAGATGCTAGCTGAATCTCTCAGACATTTAAACTAGCCTTGTCATCTATCATTTTTTATAGTATAAATATTAATGTTTTACCATAAGAAACAAATAATGGGAAAAAAAGTCAAACTTTATCAAAGCTGCTGACTTAACAGTGAGCAAGGAAAATGTCAGGTCATTTAATAGCCAGGTTTTCACTGAGTCAGATACAGGAGTCACATATTTGGTAGCTGTCTTAAAGTAGGAAGCACAGTTTGTCTGGACACCCACCCCCACTGCACACCTTTGTCACTAAAGTGGCTCCACCTGAGCTGGACTGTTTATAGCAGGTAGGCATTTGGAAACAGCATATTCTTTTTCACTGACATTTATGTCCCATTTAGATCTTCAAGGCTTGGGTCAATGTGGTCCTTGAGGGTCTGAGGCATGGTATAGGTACTGATTATGACTTGTGCTCCAAAGACATTCATGAATTCATGGATGAATGACTGAACGTGATGCTGCTCTACCCACACTAGCTTTGGGTGAGGAACAAACAGAATGGGCTTGATAAGAGAGGAAGGGGAAGTGTGGGAAATGGAAAACCAGCATGAGCCGCAAGCTAGTCAGATAGAATCGTCAGAAGGAGCAGGGGGCATAAAGAGATGGAAATGCAGAAGGGGCTCTGTCTGGGAGGAAATAAGGGGTAGGGGGATGCTGGCTCTAACGTCATGGTATTCCATGCTCTGGGGGACCTCCCCAAAGCAGGCAGGACACAAAGAAACAGTGCCAGAACAATGTACATACCTGTTTTAATCCTGCCAGGGAAACCAGAATTTGATCTTCTTTTTCCAAATTTTCTTGTAATATCACATCTTGAATATTTACTGAAAATAGAAGAATGACATTTTATAACCAGTGCTCTGAGCATAACTTACCTGCTGCCACACCATAACTTCAGACCGGCTTGGGAAGTTTTCTGCCGAATCTCACAGCAACTGTTTCCACAAAGGATGCTCTGCAAACTACAGATGGGGAATCTGCAGGGCTGACTGGAGAGGGCAGCACTGGGCTTGGCATAACAGCCTCCCCTCCAGCGTCCTATGAATGTGCTGTCAGAATAACAGATGTGTCTTCACTTCCAACAAGAGACCTGGGTACCTTTTGCTGACTTGATGTAGCCAACAGCCTGGGCCATTCATCTAATCTCTAGGAGGAAGCTTTTCAGCCAAGGCTTCCTAGATAGCCTCATGGGTCAATGATTTGACCAATTCCTTCCAGGTGACTGAAATTAATAAACTATCTTTAAGGATTTATAACAGTAAAACATGTTGCCATTTCAACACAATAGTAAAAATGAGAGGCCAAACTCATGGCACTACAGATTGCCATTAGATGACCATGTCTATGGAGTCTCCTCTAGGAGACTTAGCCACCACACAATAAGTCTTTCCTCCAGACCTGATCTGAGGGACCCACCAAGCCAGCTTCTGACCATCAGGCTCAGTATCAAACTGAGTTGCTTGCCCGTCAGTATGTTAAACACTCAGTGGTCCTTAGCCTTCCCTGTGCCTGCAGGATGCACACAGCTCTATCAGGAACTGTGGTGTTCTGAGGCAAGACTCTCAGAAGGAGCTGGGGTTGGGAGAAGTGAAAGCCTAGTCTCCTGGGGACGTACAAGAGAATGTGTTGGTGAAGGGAAGGAGGAGGGCACAATTAAAACACATTTTCAAAAACATGCTGATAGATAGCCAAGTCAATTCTAATCAAAAAGAACAAAGCTGGAGGCATCACATCTACCTGACTTCAAACTATACTACAAGGCTACAGTAATCAAAACAGCATGGTACTGGTACCAAAACAGAGATATAGACCAATGGAACAGAACAGAGGCCTCAGAGGCAACGCCACACATCTACAACCATCTGATCTGTGACAAACCTCACAAAAACAAGCAATGGGGAAAGGATTCCCTGTTTAATAAATGGTTTTGGGATAACTGGCTAGCCATGTGCAGAAAGCAGAAACTTCCTGACACCTTACACTAAAATTAACTCCAGATGGATTAAAGACTTAAACATAAGACCTAACACCATAAAAAACCCTAGAAGAAAACCTAGGCAAAACCATTCAGGACATAGGCATAGGCAAGGCCTTCATGACTAAAACACCAAAAGCACTGGCAACAAAAGCAAAAATAGACAAATGGGACCTAATTAAACTCCACAGTTTCTGCACAGCAAAAGAAACAATTAGAGTGAATCGGCAACCAACAGAATGGGAAAAAATTTTTGCAATCTACTCATCTGACAAAGGGCTAATATCCAGAATCTATGAAGAACTAAAACAGATTTACAATAAAAAAACCCATTCAAAAGTGGGTGAAGGATATGAACAGACACTTCACAAAAGAAGACATATATGAGGCCAACAAACATATGAAAAAATTCTCATCATCACTTGTCATTAGAGAAATGCAAATCAAAACTACACTGAGATACTATCTCACACCAGTTAGAATGGCGATCATTAAAAAATCGGGAGACAACAGATTCTGGAAAGGATGTGGAGAAATAGGAACACTTTTACACTGTTGGTGGGAGTCTAAATTAGTTCAACCATTGTGGAAGACAGTGTGGCGATTCCTCAAGGACCTAGAAATAGAAATTCCATTTGACCCAGCAATCCCATTACTGGGTATATATCCAAAGGATTATAAATCATTCTATAAGGACACATGCACACAAA
>CAUYLG010018790.1:0-21655 GCA_963573385.1 Cacajao melanocephalus
CACACCACACACACACACCACACACACACGCACACCACACATACACCACACACCACACAACACACACACCACACACACACCACACACACACACCACACACACAACACACACACCACACACACACACCACTCAACCACCACACACACAACACACACACCACACACCACACACCATACACACACCACACACCACACACACACCACACACACACATCACACACCACACACACACGAACCACACACGAACCACACACACACCACACACACACCACACACACACCACACACACACCACACACACGAACCACACACACCACACACACACACCACACACACCACACACCACACACACACCACACACGTACACACACACCACACACCACACACACACACCACACACACACCACACACACACACACACCACACACACACACCACACACACACACACACACACCACACACCATACCACACCACACACACCACACACACACACACACACACACACACACCCCATCTATCTCCCTGTGGGGAGAGGGAGTTGGGGTATTTATCCAACAGTTCCAGTCAGTGTTGGCTCTGAGGGGACATGGATTCTCTAGCACTGCTGGCCTGTGGCAGCTCCAGGGCAGAGTAAGCAACAGAGGCAGTGCCCAGATAAAGGGGCACAGAGGCTGGTGTCTGGAAGTCGAGTTGGCACAGACAGAAAGTGCGAGACCCGAGAGATTTATAGGCAGAGCACCGACAGGAGAGCTCTTTCACGTGTGAACTGTGAGCCGAGTCGCATGGCAGCCACACCCACTCTCCCCGAGGTGGTGTGACTTTGAAACAATAAATAGTTTTTTTGGCTTTTACTCTCCTTACTGAAGTGCTGGAATGTCCTGTTTCAGGGAAGGCCCAGGTGGGGTTTCCCTCTGCCAACTGCCTGGGGTGATGCCAACCTGCGATGTCTTCATCTTTGACTGAGAATAACGGTACCTACTCCTTGAGGCAGTGGTAAAGACTGATGATGATCATGCATGTAAATTGCTTACCACAGTGCCTAACACGAAGAAGCATTCAAATAAATGTCAACCATTAGAAGGAATGCTGGCAGGGACAGTGGTGGTCATGTGATACGAGTCAACATTCAACACTTTTCTTACATTTTTGGCTATGGTGCCCCCAAGGCAGTCATGATTATTCTTGGGGAGATTAAAAAGAGAAGGTGGAACGTTTGTGTCCGTTAATCTCTTTGATTTCTCAGCCAACATTGTGGGGGCTCTCTTTGAAGTTTTTTTTTTTTAATTAATATATATTCACAGGAAGTTACAAAGGTAGTACCGAGAAATCCCCTGTGTCCTTCCTCTAGTTTCTCCTAATGGTTACATCTTATCACATCATAGAGAAATATCACAACCAGGAAGCCAGCATTGGTACTGTGTGTGTGTGCATGTGTGTGTCCGCGTGCCATTTAGTCACATGTGTACAATCGTGTAACCAGCACTACACTCAACACCTGGCACTGCTCCATCACCAGAGAGCTCTGCTGGGCTGCCTCCCTCCACTCAGCCAGGGCCTGGTGCCCACTCCTGTCTCGATGCTGGCTCAGGCCGACCCTTCCTGTTTGCCAGTTATGAAAGCAAGGTGGGCGGGTGGGGTGGGAGAGTTCACTTTAAAAAATTCAAAGTAATACCATAAAGTTTAGTAAAACATTGTAAAAAGAACAGAGTGTCGATGAAATAAATTCTTTAGTGGTGATTTCTGAGATTTTGGGGCACCCCTCACCTGAGAGTGTGGATGAAATTGTGTTTAAAAAGATAGAGATACACATTGGGTACTGCTCGGGTGAGGGGTGCCCCAAAATCTCAGAAATCACCGCTAAATAATTTATCCATGTAACCAAACAGCACCTGCTCCCTCGAAACCTATTGAAATAAAATAATAATAACAATAACAATAATACGAGACGACTCTAAAGTTGGAAAACCAAAAAAAAAAAAAAAAAGGTAGAAATAGAACAATTCAACCATATAAATAAAAGATATTAAAAAGTAAGAACTTAGGGGTTAAACAAGATTTAAATCAATATGTAAGTAACAGTAGAAAAGCAAATTAGGTAAAAACCAAACAATGTTTGAAAGTCTTGAGCAAAAAATAGCTAAAGGCTGAACATATGCACATCCTATTACCCACTAACTCTTAGGCATATATCCAATAGAAACACATGGTATGGCCAGGCACAGTGACTCACACCTGTAATCCCAGCACTTTGGGAGGCCAAGGTGGGTGGATAACCTGAGGCCAGGAGTTCAAGACCAGCTTGGACAATATGGTGAAACCCTGTCTCTACTAAAAATACAAAAAATTAGCTGGGCATGGTGGTGGGTGCCTGTAATCTCAGCTACTCAGGAGGCTGAGGCAGGAGAATAGCGTGAACCCAGGAGATGGAGGTTGCAGTGAGCCAAGATTGCACCACTGCACTCCAGCCTGGGCAACAATAGTGAAACTGTCTCAAAGAAAAGAAAAGAAAAGAAATACATGTATGTGTCCACCGTTAGACAAGTACACACGTGCTTGTTAGTAGCTATTGTTCTTAGAATCTAAAAACTACCCAAAAGTACATTATCCGTACAATAGATAAACGGTGGTATATTTACACAATGGAATTCTATACGATCATGAAAGTGAACTATAACTACACACAACAACACAGATGTATTGAATGCAAGAAGCCAGAAACAAAAGAATACATACTGTACGGCTCCATTTCTAAAAATGCAACCAACAAGCTGTGTTAAGCTAGGGCGTTAGAATCTGGACAGAGGCTGCCTTTGGAGGCTTTTCATCTATAAAGTAGGGGAAAAGTTGCTATTTCGTAGGGTGGTCATGACGATCAAATGGGGCAATGCGGGCAGCAGGCCAGTGTTGGTCACCCAGTCACCCCTCAATTAGCTTAGATTTGCAGGACTGGGTGCTTCCTGGACTTTTTGTTTCTGTGATGTTTGCGGGGAAGTTGTTTGGGGGTTTTTGGTACAGGAATTTCACCTCCTTTAACTCTCTTCATCTCCTCTTCTCCCTCAGGCCTTGCTGGCAAGTTTGAAGTTCTTGCTCTGTGTTTATTCTTCCCCTTTAGCAATACTCCTCCAAGTTGCCATTATGACCAGCTGGTGGCACTGGTGCCCGGGAAGAGGCGAATGGTCAAGTGGTACACTGGGCACACTGTCAGCCATTATCTGTGCCCCATTTCTGGTCTAGCATGCACTTTCCCTCTTTGTGTGTGTGTGTGTGTGTGTGTGTGTGACGGAGTCTCTCACTCTGTCGCCTGGGCTGGAGTGCAATGGCGCCTTCTCAGCTCACTGCAACCTCCACCTCCTGGGCTCAAGCGATTCTCCTGCCTCAGCCTCCTGAGTAGCTGGGATGACAGGCACCTGCCACCACACCTGGCTAATTTTTTTGTATTATTAGTAGCGATGAGGTTTCACTGTGTTGGCTAGGCTGGTCTCAAACTCCTGACCTCGTGATCTGCCCACCTTGGCCGCCCAAAGTGCTGGGATTACAGGCGTGAGCCACCACGCCCTGCACATGCACCTTCTCTAATCAGCTATCAACCAGAGAAGGGGAGAAAGCATAGGTCTTGTTTTACCAGTCACAAGAACATGGGAGGCTCAGTGACTTAGTGTGCAGAAAAGAGCTCACACAGCCCGCCTGAACTACCATCCTTAGAAAGGCTGCTTGCAAGGCTGGCCATGGCTGGAGTTTGGGAACTTGGATGGTCAACAGCTCCCTACAGTGATGGAAAACATTTCCTACATGTAAGAGGTCCGCAGTGTCTCTACACTGTCTGTATAGCAGTGAGGTTGCTGAACCCCTGCTCTCCTCTGGGAGTCTGGGATTTCAGCATGTGCCAGGTGGAGGCTGCCTTCGTGACCAGCTGCCAATAAAAACCCTGGCTGCTGGGTCTTAATGAGCTTCCTTGTCACACATACTGTCACAGCTCACTTCTGGGGGAAGTGAGCGTGCTCTCTGCAACCGCATTGGGAGAGGACCCCGGAAGCTCCCGCCTGGTTTTCTCTGGACCTGGTCCCATGCACCTTTTGCCTTTGCTGGTTTCACCCTGTGTCCCATTGCTGTCACATCAGAGCCGTGAGAATGACTCCAGGCTGAGTCTTCTGAGTCCTCCAGTGAGTCACTCCATGTGCGTTTTGTCTTGGGAGTCTCAGACACACTCACAAAAATGTATGTGAGTCACAGTGCTGTGCGTGTGCTGGGAAGAAACAGGGCTCCCCACACTAGGGTCAACGCTCAGGGACATGCTAAATTCAGAAAAGCCATAGAAAGGTGGGGTGACAGAGAAAGAATGATGAGGTTTCCCCAAAGATCATCAACATTCTGTTCCGATTGCACCAGCTGGGTGGGAGCAGTGGCTCACACCTGTAATCCCAGCACTTTGGGAGACTGGGACAGGAGGATCACTTGAGCCCAGGAGTCCATGACCAGCCCAGGCAACATAAGATGTTGTCTCTATGAAAAAAAGTGTTTTAAAAAGTTAGCTGGGGCCGGGCGCGGTGGCTCACACCTGTAATCCCAGCACTTTGGGAGGCCGAGGCGAGTGGATCACGAAGTCAAGAGATCGAGACCATCCTGGCTAACATAGTGAAACCCCGTCTCTACTAAAAGTACAAATAATTAGCCAGGCATGGTGGTGCATGCCTGTAGTCCCAGCTACTCGGGAGGCTGAGGCAAGAGAATTGCTTGAAATTGGAAAATGGAAGTTGCAGTGAGCCAGGATCGTGCCACTGCACTGCAGCCTGGTGATAGAGCAAGACTCTGTCTCAAAAAAAAAAAAGTTAGCTGGACATAGCGGTGTGTGCCTGTAGTACCAGCTACGTGGGAGGCTTAGGTGGGAGGATCACTTGAGCCCGGGAAGTCGAGGCTTCAGTGAGCTGTGATTGCACTACTGCTCTCCAGCCTGGGCAACAGAGTGAGACTCTGTCTCAAAAAAAAAAAGAAAGAAAAGAAAAGATTGCACCAGTCCCTGAAGGCCACTGAATGTGTGTGCCAGTGAGTGTGCGTGTGTTTGACATGTATGAGTGGGTGTGTGGGCGGGTGGATGAGTGTTAAAGTGGGTGTGCATGAATGTGAGTGGTGAGAGTGTGAGGGTGTCGTGTGAGCATTGTTGAGTGTGTGGGTTGTGAAGGCAAGTGTGTGCATGTGCGTGTGTGCGTGTGTGTGTGTATGTGCCTGTGTAATGAGACCCCAATAGGGAGATACGGTCCTTTGCAGTTTAATAAGAGCCAGTACACAACCCAGTCATCTGAGCCCTCATCCAAGTCTCCACCCACATGCTCAGGCCTCCAGACAGGAATTGTTCCAGAGCTGGAAATAGTTTATCCAGGGCACGGTGTAGATCAAAGACTCGCAAATTAAACTCTGTGGAAGAAGAAAGAAAACAGACTTTGGGGGAAGTGTTTTTCAAAGGGGAGCGGCAGGCGCCTGCTCCTCAGGTCTGTCCCCGTGGCTGCTCACAAACCCCATGAGCAGACAGGGGAGCTGCCCACAGTCAAGGGTAGAAGCGGAGGGGAGGGCCAGCCCGGAACAGGAATGTCACCCTGCCTTCTCCCTACCCAGCCACTTGGGACCCACAGCAGGTGCACCCGGACTTTGCGGTCTGGTAGGACCCTGCGATGCGGGCCACGCAGGCCAGCAAGGGACGATGGCATCCTCCCCTCCTCCGCACCTCCCCAGGCATGGGGAAGACCCTTGTATCTGCCAGCTTTCAAGGGGTGCCACCAAGGAACCAGGAGAAACAGAAGGGAACACGGAGGAAATTGGACAATGCTTAGAGACCTGGAGAGGGAGAGAGAAGACAGAAGAAGGACCCCAAGGCAAGGGAAACGCTGCTTTCACGCGGAGGGTCTGGGGAGCGGGCTGGGCTGGAGAAGGGTGCAGGCAACCAGAGGCCTGGGTGCAGGGCTGTGCCAGCCCAAATATAAAGCCTCTCTCCTTCCCCCAGGTGCCTCAGGAGGTGCCGGCAGCCCCAGGGCTGAGCTCCAGGGCTGGGCCCCAGCTGGCCCCAATCCACACAAGTGGAAAAACTGCCAACTTGTAGTTGGTGCTTTTTGAAATGTTCGCTTCACAAGTCCCTTTGGGAGGACTCCCACTGCACACCTTTCTCAGCTTCTTGCTTTGCAGGGGGCAGGAAGAACTGCTGGTGTCATTCCTCTTGCATTTGGTCCGGCCAATCTTCACCGTGACTATATACTCCACTCCCGTCGTCAGCTGCGAGAAGCAGTTGTGCCGTTAGGGTGGACTCCAGGCCCCAGTGGCTGACCTCTCCTGGAGAAGCCTGGACTGAGAGTTAACCCCCAGAGCCACAGTCGGTGTTCCCAGAGCCTACCCACCAAAACCATGGCTCCCTTCTCCCTACTTCTGGCTGGGGGGATGGCAATGGCAGCCAAAGTCCCTGGTCATACATTGGCTTTGCCGTGGCAGCCCCACAGAGAGCTTCTCACCTGCCTCCCTTCCATCCTCAGGACAGAAGAGGTGACATCAAGCTGGGTTCTTGGCCACCACAGGCCACTCCCGGGCTGGCACACGTGACCCTCATAATACAACAGAACCCGCATCTTTTCCCCACCCTCCCGGTCCCTTCTGCCACTTCCTCTCTCCCTTCTATCCTTCCTGACCAACCTAGCAGAAGGCAGCTTAGCCACACAGTTAAAAACAGTTTTGGCAAATTGATTTGGGGCACGCGTTTTCCATTTACTGACTCTGACCCTGAGCAAGTTACTTAGCATCCTCAGCTTTTTCACTTACAAAGCACAAGTCACAATCGTGCCTCCTCACGGAGTTGTTACGTGGGCCAAATGGAAGCATGCATTTCCCTTAACGCATAAAATAAATTTTAAATATTTTCATAATTATAAGTTATTAAATGTTTTAGCAAAGTGTCTGCAGCATTACTCTGAAGCAGATTCGGAGTCAGGAGAGCAACAGGACACAAAATCTGGCTTTACCCATTGCAGACTGTCACCTTGGGGGAGTCCCTCCACTCTCCTGAGGCTCAGTTCCTCAACTAGGAAACGAGCAGAATCATGCCAGTTTCCTCCGAGCGTGTACAGAAATGAAGGAAGGGGGTATGGTGGGTACACGAGCCGCGGAGAACACACACCAGGGCTCCCCTGTGGCCCTTTCACTTGTGATCAAGTGTGAGGCTCTGAAGCCTACAGGGGGTGGAGCCTGGAAAAGCCCTGTGGGCAGGGAGGTCCTATACCCAGAAGGGAGACTCTTAACAGAGAGCTTGGGGGTTACTGTTCCCTGTCGGGTTCTGAGCTGGATTCTGAGTAGATGTGTGGATTAGAGGATCTTCATCCGTGCAGGAGAAGCTCTGGGAGGCTCCCTGCTGCCTTGCCCTGTCACTGGTCAAGCCCAGTGAGCGGGCTTGGTCGTCTCTGGGGTGGTGACTGAGGCAGAGAGTGCCCCACACTGCTCCTAGGAAGAAGACACCCTTAGCAAATGCCAGGACAGGGCAGCTGGGGCGCTAGGCCTGAGGGCAGTACCAGGCTCCCAGCACCCCAGCATGCAGGGGACGTCCATGCATGGGCATTTGCGGGGTTGTGCCAGGCACGGTCACCCTGACCTTCTGCACACTGCTCAGAATGTAAGAAAAAACTAAAGCACCCATCATCGATGTAACTGACGTTCCAGTGTGTGAAGTGTTATTCGTTATTAGACCTATCTGCTCGATAATGACAGGAGTAGTCATAGTCACAGCAAGGATTTTTACAAGTGCTGTTAGATGTTGGCACTGTGCTAAGCACTTCCCTCCTACGCTGAGCCGCCTCGTAGGGGGAGAAACTGAGGCCTAGAGAGTCTGCATGTCACGTGACCAAGAGCCTCAATGGGAGGAGCTGGGTATGCAGCGCTGAGACACACTTGGCAGCCCTCCATGCCTGCTCTTGTCCCCTCTGTGAGGTGTCAGGACAGACACAATCGTTGCCTGGGTGTGGGGGTGCCCGGAGGCCCATGCCAAGATCACCCAGCGACCAGGAGGCACGCCTGCTCAGTCTGCTTATCAATGTGAATCCCATCCAATGCTCATCGTTAGTCTTTAACAGCTCACTTAAAGGAAGTAGATTGATTTCTCAAGACAAGCCTCCTTGGGGTCTCAACCAATCGAGAAAGCACCAAATGGGCAACATCGCCATCTTGTGGCAGAAGTGCCTCAGTGAGCCAGCCCGTGTGCACTGGGGTGAGGACTTTCACCGCTTGGACTCCTCCCTCCTGCCTTGCGGGTTCTCGCGGTTCCTTACTCTCTGGCCAGAGAGCTTTCCCCTAGCCAGTTGTGTTTTCCCAAGTCCAGCTAATGGAACTAGGACGTAGCATTGCGGCTGCCCTAACTTCTGCAGTCGGCCCTCTGTACATAAGAGCTCCACATCTGTGGATTCAAACAACCATGCATCAAAATATTCAGGAAAAAAATAAAATGTATGGTTGCCTCTAGACGGACCATTTTTTTCTTGTAACTGTTCCCTAAGCAGTACAATATGATAATGATCTACATAGCATTTTCCAGGTATTATAAATTAATCTGGAGATGATTGACCATATGTGAGAAGGTGTGCATAGGTTATGTGGAAACACGACTCCATTTTACATAAGAAACTTGAGAATCCGTGGATGTGGGCATCCTGAGGGGTCCTGGACCCAATTCCTCATGGACACCAAGGACGACTGTATAACTTACTCTCTGACCTTGAGGAAATGGTGGACAATAAAAGCGGCTCCCAAACAACTTTTCTTTCTTCTATTACTCTTCACTTGATATATTTCAGAGAAATTTGATGTGTAAAACAGAGGTGAGGTGATCTGGCCAACGCCTATCTCTCACATCACCTCTACTCCCAAAATAAATCCTCTGTGCAATTTAAAGTTTGTATAACACAGAAAACCCAGTTTTGAATTTTACAACCCCAGACATTGAAAAAATATTGGGGGCTACAGGCCTACAGAGAATATTTGAACTTTGCCAAATGAGAACTTTAAAGGGAGCAACGTCAGCCTTGCTGTCACTCTGGCAGGGTCAAATATCAGAATGAAAGGCAGTTCTTCCCGAGGAAGAAGAGTTGGCTGGGCGCGGTGGCTCACGCCTGTAATCCCAGCACTTTGGGAGGCTGAGGTGGGCGGATCACCCGAGGTCAAGAGTTCGAGACCAGCCTGGCTAACATGGTGAAACCTTGTTTCTACTAAAGATACAAAAAACTAGCCAGGTGTGGTGCCGTGCACCTATAATTCCAGCTAATCGGGAACCTGAGGCAGGAGAATCACTTGAACCTGGGAGGCGGAGGTTGCGGTGAGCTGAGATTATGCCATTGCACTCCAGCCTGGGTAACACGAGCAAAAAAAAAGAAAAAGAGTTAAATCCTCAGTGAACATCTTTGCTTCTAAGTGTACTGGAGTTAGAGTTCATGCCAGTCCTTAGAAACGCATTGGAAGTATGGCTAAGGACATTCTGGGATCTGAACAGCTCCACAATGGACCCTCCACAAGTGAAGCTGCTCCCCACTTGGGGCCTGGCAGAGAACTTGCTCGGTTCTCTCGAGAGTCACCCTAGAATCCTCACGTGTCTGAATGGGCAAGAATGGAGCCTGCTGATATCTGGGGAGAGCAAGGTACAAACCTGCATCTGACTTCGAATTAGCTTCTGGACTCGATATGAGTAGGTGTCATTGCTGGCGTTGTTGTAGGATTGAATGAAGAAGTTGAGCGTTGAATCCATGTTCTTCTTGCTCATGGGCTTCTCCTGGAAGCCCTCCCACCTTTGGAAGTGACCTAGCTTGGCGGACAGGACCAGGGCAATCAGCAGCAGCAGGGGCTTTCTCGAGCATCCGATCCCCATGTCTGTGGCCTCAGAAACCTCCTACCCAACTGCACCTTCCAGGGTGGGGTGGTGCCAGGCAGGAGCTCACTTGCTGTCCCACAGCAACCCTCATCAACATAGACTTTCCTGGGAGACAGCCTGCCTGCATTTAAACAGAGATTCAGACCCAAACCTTGTCACTCACTTTCCAGCCAGTTCATTCTTTACCCGTTTACACCATCCATTCAGTTCCTTGGTGATCCAGGCAAGCAAAATTTTTAAACACCTGCCAAGGCATGCAAAGCCCCTCTCCCTGCCTTTACAGGTCACAGGGAAGAAAGCCCCCAGAATAGTCCCTACGTGCTCTGCAGTGAGAGCTGGGGTAGTGGCTAGAGAAGTATCACTTAGCGGAAGGGAGGAGGCCTTATGGAAAGGTAATATCTGAGCTGAGATATAAAGAAGCACTGATAAGGAGCATAGCGTGGTACATTCTTCTTACCTACCTTGGGTTCCAGCTGTCTTACCAAGCTGTCACCTGTTCCCTGCACTTCCTTTAGAGACACGTTCTGCCACGTGCCCACCACGGATTCTGCCTGCAGGATCCCACCACACCTGCAGGCCCTGCACTGGCCTATGCTATCCTGTTGTGACCCTCGTGGGGCTTTGTGAGGTAATTACAGCCTCCCTATGAGGGAGGAATAAACTGTGAGCCCCATTTAGAAATTATTCTGCAGGCCCCTGAAGATTAGGTGTCACTTGCCCCCCAAAACCCGTAAGCGTCCTATTTTAAAAACATTTTTGGCTGGGTGCAGTGGCTCACACCTGTAATGCACTTTGGGAGGCTGAGGCGGGTGGATCACCTGAGGTCAGGAGTTCGAGACTAACCTGGCCAACATGGTGAAACCCCATCTCTACTAAAAATACAAAATTAGCTGGGTGTGGTGGTGCACGCCTGTAATCCCAGATACTCGGGAGGCTGAGGCAGGAGAATCACCTGGACCCGGGAGGTGGAGCCTGCAGTGAGCCGAGATGGCATGGCCGCACTCCAGCCTGGGTGACAGAGGGAGACTCTGTCTCAAAAAAACAAACAAAAAACATTTGTTAAGGTGAGACTCTAAATGGAATCCTACCAGAAAAAAAAATCAGTGGAATAGTTGATGAAATGTGAATAAAATCTGCAGATTAGTTAATAGTATTGTGTGAATGTTGATATTCTAGTTTTCACTGGATAGTGGTTGTATAATATGTTAACATTTGGGGAAGTGGGATGAAAGGTATACAAGAATGCTTTATGCTATTTTTGCAACCTTTGTGTAAGTCTGAAATTATACCAAAATAAAAGTTAAAATATCCAAAACTAAATAAAGCATTGGTCTGTCAGAAGTAGCTTGCTAAGGAAGGAGAAGCAGGAGCCTTAGGATCCAACTGTCCTGGCTCGAGGCCTTTGCTGGGGACTCTGGGAGAGTTACCTAATCTCCCTAAGCTGTGTTTCTTCATCTGTAGTATGACAATGGGGAGAAAGACTCCTCTTGGATTGTGGTAGAGACTAATTGGATGTAGGCAAAGAACCCGCTCTCGAGTCAGGTGTCGGGCACGTAAGAACATCTTCTTCGTGATTCTTCTGTGACTCTGAACCCACGCTTAACTCATGGCCTGTCAGGTCCCTCCTGTCCTGGAAGCCAGGCCACCTCCTATCATGACAATGTTGCTAGGACCTGTCACAACATCCTCCCTTGGCCCCAGAGCCTGCCTTGAGAGGACTTGTCCAGCCGGTGAGGTGATATGTTTGGAATTCCCTGAGCCTGAGCTGCCGAGGGCCACATGCTGTAGAATAGATAATGAAGGATTCTGAGTGATCGGGAGGCTGCTCAGACCTGGGCCATCTCAGCATACCCTGGACACCCCTGGACACGTCCCAGGATACTCCCATCAGACAGAGGCCCTTAGAGAGGAAAAGTAATATTGGGTGGGCTATATTAGAAACCCCATGGACATGGGGCTCAAAGCATAAACAATAAATCTGCTTACGAACTATGGGCGTTGGTTGTGTCCATAAAGAGGAAAATGAGTCACTGGCAATTTTAATTGAAGAAAAGGAAAACATAGACCCTGGCTATGCCACAGAAGGAGATGCAGGGGCCCTAACAGGTCACACTGGCGTTCTTTCGCTTGTGGCAGCAGCATGCTGATTTCTGACTCTGTAAACATGGAATTGGGAAAAAATACGATTCTGGTAAGTTCCATGTATAAATGGAGACAGGCAGCTTGGTTAAAGCACAGAATAGGGGCTGAGCACGGTGACTGATGCCTGGGAGGCCGAGGCTGGGAGGATAGCTTGAGCCCAGGAGTTTCAGACCAGCCTGGGCAACGTGGTGAAATCTCGTCTCTACAGAAAATACAAAAATTATCCAGGCATGGTGGCACACACCTGTAGTCCCAGCAAGGCTCAGAAGGCTGAGGTAGGAGGATCACCTGAGCCCAGGAGAGGTTGAGGCTGCAGTGAGCTGAAATTGCACCAAGCACTCCAGCCCCGGTGACGGAACAAAGGGAGCTAGAGGACCTAGTTGTTGTCTGGTTACTGCCATGAAATAAGGGAAATGTAGGGGCCTGAGAGTGCTGGCTATAACAAATAGAAGCCCTGTTCTTGTCAATGCAAGAAGGTAGAAATACGAGCTCTGGTTAGACCATGGAGTAACAGGAAATGTGGGTTCTGCTCGTGTCCGTGAAGTAAGGAGCATAGGAGAGAAGGATTGCAAAAGGGCATGAGAAAACTTCAGGTGATATATATGTCTGTTGTATCAATCGTAGTGACGATTCCACAGATGCATATGTATGACAAATCTCATCAAATTGAACACTTTAAATATGTGCGATTTGGCCAGGGGTGGTGGTGGCTCACATCCCAACACTTTGGGAGGTGGGCAGATCACATGAGGCCAGGAGTTCGACACTTGCCTGGCCAACATGGTGAAACTCCGTTTCTACTAAAAAACATAAAAATCAGCCAGGCAGTGCATGCCTATAGTCTTAGCAACTCTGGAGGCTGAGGTGAAAGGAACACTTGAACCCAGGAGGTCTACAATGCAGTGAGCTGTGACTGTGCCACCGCACTCCAGCCTGGCAACAGAGTAGGTTCCCATCTGAAAAAAAAAAAACGAAGAAGAAAGAAAAAGAAAGAGGAAGTATGTTTTCCAGGTGTCCAGCAAACCAGGCCTCCTATCTCATGAGCTGAACTTGGTAACAAGCCGCTACCGGACCAGGCATGGTGGCAAGCGTGGGACTCCTGTTGGATCAACCCGTGGCTGAATGCTGTGTGGGCGAGATGGTGCGTCCCACAGGAACACTCTATGGGCTGCACAACTTCCTGGTTCTGTCTGTTGACGACCAAGCTTGGGATTTCTTTATCAGTCCAGCTCCTGGGAGAAGCAGGAAATAAACAAGAACATGATGTGTTTTCCCCCAGCAGGCTCTGCAGGTGTGGGCTGAGGAAGCTGCAGACAGAGTTTCCTAGCTGTAGCTTTTCATCACTCCTTCACCAGTAGATACGGCATTGGTGCTGGGAGAGGGTCGCACTGTGACACTCTCTTCATCAGCCTACGTCTGCTATCTAAAATGTTCTCATCATTCTGGGGAAACAAATAACCTCTGTGAATAGCATGGCTGAGCTCCATCGGTTTCTTCTCTCCACTCTCTATGTTTTGTTGGTTTGTTTTTGGCATGTAGCACTATTTGACAAGCTCTTCCTTGTCCCCTAAATAATCCTGTTTTAGGCTAGTTACTGACCTGGATATAATCCAGGGAGAAAGCAAATCTATTTGCAAGCCACCTGCTGCCAGGCACCCTCCAAAGATGGCCCAGGAAGGAAAAGTCAGCAGTCTGTGCCTGCTTGAGGACTCTCCCAGCCTTGGCTACAAGGGGTGGGTGGGGGAGCAGAGTCCACGCTGCCAGGAGCAGCTCCTACTGCAGCCCTTAGCCCTCGCCCCCAGGGCAGCAGCAGAAGAACATGGCTGACCTTGGCTGGAGATGCCCTCTGGTTCTGGGGAGCAGGCCGGCGGCAGGCGCACATATTGTCAGCAAACAAGGTGCTGCTACAGATGGCTCCAAGCTGGCATCGCTCCAAAGGTCCCAGGGTACATTTTCTCTTTCCAGAAACAGAAACCTGAGAAATCACAAGGCTTAGAAAGTCGGAGCATGTCACAAGAGGCCAAGGACACCCAGGGTGGCGGGGCTTGTGGGCAGGTCACCCTCCTCACCCAGCCTTTGGTTTCCTCTCCGCAGACGTTTTCCACAACACAGTATCTGTTTACCAGCTCTTAAATAGTCATCAGGTTCCATTATGAAAGCAAACAAAAAGCAAATAGATTCTGCAGCCTGCGGCACTCCTGCTTCCGCCTTCTCCTATGATCTTTCTGGTTTCCTGTGAGCAGATGCTCTTCCCACTGAAGCAGTGAGCAGCAAAAGCTGAAGAAGGCCGGCCAAGAGTTTGTTGAAATCTGTCATTAAGTCCCAGGCTCAACTCTTTTGCCCATTTTTCTGTTTGGTTGTCTTCAATTGGTTTGTGGGATTTCTTTATCCTTCTTGTAAATATCATCTTCTGGGCTGTGGTTGTCTTTTCATTTTATTTATGGCATGTTGATGAAAAAAATTCTTAATCTTAATGGAAGAATGTATTGATTTTTCTCTCTTATGGTTTGCATTTTTTATATCTTATTTAGGAAATCAAGGTCATGAAGCTACTTTTAAATGTTTTTTTCTGAAATTTTTAAAGTTCAGCATTTCCCATATATGTTTATAATTCACCTAGATTTTCGTGCATAGTACGTTTACTAATGTTTTCTTCAGAATTTTTGTATCTATTTTCATGAGTGAAACTGGCCTATGATTGTTTTTCTCATATTGTGCTTTCCTGGTTTGGGTTTCAAGGTTGCACTGGCCTCATACGACGAGTTGGGGAGCACGTTATTCTGGGTCTCCATAGTCAGCACAGGCACACTTGCAACAGGAGGGTTCAGGGCAGTTTCTATATGGTACACGGAAACCTCAGGGCGCAGGGCAAGTGTCTGCAGCTAGCAGCAGCCATGCCAGCAACCCTAAGCCTGAAAGATGAGGCAAACAATCTAGAAGGAATTTGAGTGCCCACTGGCCACTTTGTGGAGGGAGCAGGGGACAAACATGTTCTCAGTCCCCTCTGGCCTCTACCTCATGCCTAGGCATCTTGTTGTCAATACAAGCAGAAGTTATAGGGCATAAGAGCCCCACTGATGGAGTCCATAGCAGCCTGTGTTGTGGAGCAGAGAGCAGCATGGAGAAAGTGCATTAGTTAGAGTTCTCCAGAGAAACGCATAGATATGTAGAGATTTATTATAAAGGATTGGCTTGTACAATTATGGAGGGCTCAAAGTCCGCCATCTGCTGTTTGCAAGCTGGAAACCAAGGAAAGCCAATAGTATAGTTTGAAGGCCTGAGAGCTAGAGAGCCACGGTGTAGATTCCAACCTGAGGGTGAAGGCTTAATAACCAGGAAAGCTGAGGGCAGGAGAAGACTGATGTCACAATTCAAGCAGCCCGGAAGAGCTAATTCAACCGTCTGCTGCTCAGGCGCTCAGTGCATTGGATTGGATGGTGTCACTCAAATTGAACAGGGCCATTTGCTTTACTCAGTCCACTGATTCAAATGCTGACCTTCTCCAGAAACATCCTCACAGATCCATCCAGAAATAATGTTTAACAGATATTGGGCATTCCATGGCCCAGCCAAGTCGACACATAAAATTAACCATAACAGAAGGGTAGCTAGTAGGGCCAGGGGACAAACAGAAATTAGCCAGTACAGGATGATTTTCCTCTGTCTTAATTCCCTGGAAGAGCTGCTAGTTTTTACCTTTCTGCCCATTTCTTTTAGGGATTAGGAAAGGGAGATTCTATGATCTGACTTCATTTCATTTCTTTATCCAGATACTCTCCCAATGTGCAGCTGGTTTCAATCATTTGCAGAAGTTACCTTCTATACAGTCTCTGCAAACACAGAAGTAGTAAATGCTAAACCATTGTCCCCAAGAAAAATGCAAGGTTTGGTTTCCTTGAGTCTCTGGTTACAACACTTTTTGTCAATCCATCAATATATAACCTTGTTTTATGTATGTCTCTAGTTACAGCTGTCTTTTTAAATATACATCGTTGACTCATGACCATCAAGCTCACCACCAACAGCTCTGTAAATGCCTGAATGAAGCTTATTGAAGACACGCTTTCTCCATAAGGCACCCCACAGCCTTCTTGTGCTTAGGAACTAGATAGCAATGCAGCACTATGCCTGGGGCCATTTTAAATGGCAAAATCATCAACAAAAAAGCACAAAACTCAGACCGTGTGTGGCAGCTCATACCTGCAGTCCCAGCACTTTGAGAGGCTGAGGCCGAAGGTACTTAAGCTCAGGAGTTTGAGATCAGCCTGAGCAACACAGCAAGACCTCACCTCTAAACACACACACACACACACACACACACACATACCTGAAAATGTGGCACTAAGGCTGTGAAGAAAAACACTTGTTAACAGTATAAGAGCTGTAACAAGGCTGAGAGTAGTGGCTCATACCTGTAATTTCGGAACTTTGGGAGGCCAAGATGAGTGGATCACCTGAAGCAGGAGTTCGAGACCAGCCTGGCCAACATGGAGAAAACCCATCTCTACTAAGAATACAAAAATTAGCTGGGTGTGGTGGTGTGTGCCTGTAATCCCAGCTACTTGGGAGGCTGAGGCAGGAGAATTGCTTGAACCTGGGAGGTGGAGGTTGCAGTGAGCTGAGATCGAGCTATTGCTCTCCAGCCTGGTAGACAGAGTAAGACTCCATCTAAAACAAAAAACAAAAACAAAAAACAGCTGGAACAGGAAGGCAGAGTGTTGCTGTGCTTGACCTCAGCTTGGAAGCTATGTGCCAAGCCACCCCCAGTTTTTCCCACTCTGGGAGTGTCTGTGAATGACAGCAAACGTGCTACAAATGTTGATTTTAGGATTGCAACTCAATTTTAGCAAATAGGTGAGTCTGCAAACATGGAATCCTTGAATAATAAGGGTTGACTGTGTTTTCAAAGCTAGTTACTACCATGCAGAGTAGATTTGGGAAGACTCAGTTCTTCCCACCTGATTGTGAAGAAATGCTAGCATTGCACCCTAAATAAGCCTGGGACAGTGTAATCTAGTGATGGGAAAATTGTCTCACTTTCCAAACAGTTCTAGATATTTCCAGAAGAGCCAAATGTGATGCAAACCAAATATGCCACAGTGGGAAAAGTTTTCGTAAAATTTGATTCATTCAACTATTGGCCATTAACAATTAATTACAAACAGTTATTGCAACAGAGAAAATACATGTTTTATAAACAAACAAAAAATACAAACTACAAACATATATCCTAATAATACATATGTATATAAGTTATTTGGATAAAAATGAGATAGGAATACATATGTATAAAAAATTATAAATGTTTCATTGGGTAGGTAGAATTATGAGCATCTTTTTTTCCTAAAATTTCTTCTAGGAATTCAAAGATTATGTGGGAAATAAACCATTTTTCCCCTTAAGCAATTGTGTCAGGCTTACAACCATAACTTATATTAAGCATAGATAAGAAAGGTCCTAGAATATATAATATAAATAAAACTTGTCAATATGATCTTATGCCCATTTGCCATTAATAAAGGCATCAAGTTAATTTCAAAATTTGTTTGTAGACTTTCATATCAACTAATAAAAATAATAATATTTGGTAGGGCACAGTGGCTCATGCCCATAATCCCGGCACTTTGAGAGGCTGACATTGAAAGATTGCTTGAGCTCAGGAGTTTGGGACCAGCCTGGGCAACACAGCAAGATCTTGTCTCTACTAAAAATAAAAGTTAAAAAAAAAAAATAGCTCAGTGTGGTGGTACATGCCTGTAGTCCCAGCTACTCAGGAGGCTGAGGTGGGAGGACCACTTAGGCCTGGGAGATTTAGGCTGCAGTGAACTGTGATTGGGCACTTCAGCTTGGGCAACAGAGTAAGACTGTGCCTCAGAAAAAAAAAAAAGAAAAAAAAAGGAAGAAGAAGAGCACTTACTAATGACAATAAGTATTTTCTCATAAGAATTTATTTTAACTTAATTTCCGATTTTTTGTTTCCCCTAAAAGATATTTGTGTATATTTAATTTTTCCTTTTCTAACTTTTTGGTCTGAATTTTATAGTAATTTTTTAAGGAAATGTTAAGTAAGATTAATAAAGTTAGACTTGGGGCAACTTGTAACAATTTTGACATCGTGTGAAATGTCACCCCATACACCTACACACAAACACATAAATTGATGTTGTTTCGAAAAAATTTTTAAAGATTAATAAAAGACAGCTATTTAATTATTTCTCTGAAATGTGCCCTTCAAATGTTCTTGAGTTTTGTTAGTCTATGAAAAAAATGAAAAGAATTACTGTAAATAGAATAATTAAATTCTATCCTTAGAATTGCACAACCTCATCCACACAGATGGAAGATTTATTTTCATTAATGCATTCCTTTAACGATTTGGGGTGAAGAGCCTCCTCAAATGGACTTCTTCATTCCCTGCCTTCTGAAGCAGAACACTCTGCGTTAGGTAGTTTGACCTTGTTCGATGACTGAGCCACGCTTAGCATTTCAGGAAGAACCAAATCTGAGATGTCATCAGAGGAGGCCACTGCAGACCCGGGCAGGGACCCTCGGGACAGCAGGGCCACGTGAGGTGAGGGCTGTCCCCTAACCCCAGCCTGAGGGCTCCAGCTTCCCAGCTTTGTCAGTGCAATCAGAGTAGACCAGGCTAAAGACGGACTCCCTCTGACCTAACTGTTGTGGTTTGCAAACATCTGCAAATCCTCAGAGGCCTTCCCATCAGGAGATGGCATCTCATTTCCCTCCCCTGTAATGTGGGTGAGCCTTCTTGCTTTGCTTCAGTGAACCAGCAGTCATGCCCTGTAACTTTCCATACTGGATCTTTGCCTGGTGCTTGCTCCCCTTCTGTGAGCACATGCAGATGGCTACACCCTTTTCCCATATCGATTCTGTTGTTTTCTGACTCTGGCTTTCTTAGACTTGGAGTTCTCTTTTCTTTTTCTTCTTCTTCTTTTTTTTTTTTTTTTTTTTTTGAGACCGAGTTTTGCTCTTGTTGCCCAGGCTGGAGTGCAATGGCGCCATCTTGGCTCACTGCAACCTCCACCTCTGGAGTTCAAGCGACTCTCTTACCTCAGCCTCCTGAGTAGCTGGGATTACAGGAGCCCACAATGACGCCTGGCTAATTTTGTATTTTCAATAGAGACAGGGTTTCCTCCATGTTGGTCAGGCTGGTCTTGAACTTCCAACCTCAGGTGATCTGCTCACCTCAGCCTCTCAAAGTGTTGGGATTACAGGCGTGAGCCACCGCGCCTGGCCAGAGTTGGGGTTCTCAAGTAGCTTCAGCCCTGTCTTGATACACCTCGACCATCTTTCAGCGTGTGTGTTGATTCAGTCTGAGCATCCAGGTGTCCACCTCCATCTGCTCACAGGGAAAAGCCAGCAGTACTGTTGGCTCTGCCTCGTTCAGGCTACAGGCTCCTTTCCTGCTATGCCGTCTCAGAAATTCCCTAAAGCCTTTTTCCTCTTTTCTTACATGTGTCCAGAGCTGCTGAAAAGCAAGGCACATAGAGGCTAGTGCCGTCCACTAGGACTTGTGCAACGATAAAAACGTTCTCTGTCTGCGCAGTCCAATATGTTAGTGTAGGGGGCATCCTATGTTCCATCTACCTAGGCTCCTGGTGGAGTCTGAGAACTAAACTGATACAAGACAAATAGCAAAAAAGCACACAGATGTATTTGATACAAGTTTTACATGGCATGGGAGTTGTCATAAGGAAATAAAAACCCAAAGAAGCAGTTAGAGTGTGTTACTTTTTACTGAATTGGACAAAGAATAGTAAACTGAAAATGCGATGAGGCAGAGGGGCTTGGGCTAGGGTAGTTAATTGGATAGAGAAATGACTAGGAAGATGAGGGTTAGTTTAACAGGGTTTGTTTTTACAGAATTCTCTTGGCCTCAATTTCCTGTCTTTGGTGATAAGAATGTTGCTTTATTTCTAGTATAGGAAGGACATCTTTCATAAGGGAATTTCATCTCTTGCTTTTAAGAAACAAGAGGCCAAAGTGTCCAGCGTGTATTCTGCAGGTAAAAAAGAAAAGGTCAAAGTGATCTTCTTGCACTTGCCATTTTTCAGGTGTCTAACTTTTTTTTTTTTGAGACAGAGTCTCACTCACTCTGTTGCCCAGGCTGGAGTGTAATGGTGTGATCTCGGCTCACTGCAACTTCCATTCTACCTCCCAGGTTCAAGTGATTCTCCTGCCTCAGCCTCCTGAGTAGCTGGGATTACAGGCATGCACCACCACATCCAGCTAATTTTTGGATTTTTAGTAGAGATGGGGTTTCACCATGTTGACCAGGCTGGTCTTGAACTCCTCATCTCAAGTGATCCGCCCACTTCAGCCTCCCAAAATGCTGGGATTACAGGTGTGAGCTACCTCGCTGGTCCCTCAGGTGTCTAACTTAGTCAATCCACAGGGTGGTGTATTTTCAACTCTTTCAGTAGCCACTGGCTATGTGTGGCTATTGGGCACTTGAAATGTGGCTAGTATAGCCAAGAAATGGAACTTTATGTTTCATTTAATATGATTTAATTTGAATGTAAATGGCCACCAGTGGCCAGCGGCCCCACCCTGGACAGCACAGGTGTGGGCAGTGGATCCTTTGGTTCTTCTCTAAGATGGTTCCTCCTCTTTTGATCCACACCAGGGGTGCTTCTCCTTTTCTTTTCCCTCTTGTTTAAAGGATTCCTCAGCTGTCCCTCTAGTCAGGCCTTATTCTGTGAGGTTCATTTCTCTGCCCTGCCTCCTTTCCTCTCCCAGTCTCTGAGAGAAGAAAACACCTGCTCTACACAATGATTAAGGTTTGAACATTTTCTCCCGCTTTGGTGTGGACTGCTGGAATGGTGGGAGTGCCCACACATTTCCTGTGACAAAGAAGAGAATGAAGGAAATTACCAGAAACCACCAAGAATGTCAGTCTTAATTGCAAGTACTAGTTTGGAGGAGGCAGTCCATTTCAGCTCCTTTTCAACGGACTTTCAGCAGATTTAAGAATGTAGAACTGTGTGCTTTAGAATAGGGGTGGAGAGTTCTTTTCAAAATGTACATTTTCTAGATCCCAGCTGCTAGAGATCTTGATACCAAAACCCAGTAGTGGCCTAGCAATCGGTATTTCTTAAATATCCATTAGAGCTTCTGCATTGAACCACGTTTGGGAACTGATTTAATCAGCACACTGATTTACTTAGGAGCTTTTGATTTAGCCTCACTCCATTAAATCCCCCACAGACTGCTCTGCTTTCCAAATGCTTATGTTCACTTTTTACAGTTTTTCTCTGGTTTCTCCTGCATTTACGGTCACCTCCAATTTCCTGCCTCTTTTTCTTCAAAAGTGCACAGATCAGCTTTTCAAAGTTAGAATAATGCATGTAGTAATTGCAAATAAACTGCATGAAGAGCTGAGATTTCTCTCTACAGAGACCAGCAATGTATGAACTCGGTGACATGTGCTTTAGTAAACTTTCTTTCTAAGAGTTTGGCTGTCAGGGACCAGCACGTCTGCCAGGAGGCTCCCGGCCTGCGGGAGGCCTCGCCCCAACTCGGAGATGTTCACAACCTGGAGGAGAGAGTGCGCGGAAGAAAAGACAGACAGACAGTGGGGTCTGGAGGACTACCCAGGCAAGGCCAGAACAGCGTG
>CAUYLG010018791.1:0-58935 GCA_963573385.1 Cacajao melanocephalus
GTATATACCCGGTAATGGGATTGCTGGGTCAAATGATATTTCTGTTTCTAGATTTTTGAGGAATTGCCTCACTGTCTTCCACAATGGTTGAACTAATTTACACTCCCACCAACAGTGTAAAAGCATTCTTGTTTCTCCACATCCTCCCCAGCATCTGTTGTCTCCAGATTTTTTAATGATCACCATTCTAACTGGCGTGAGATGGTATCTCAATGTGGTTTTGATTTGCATTTCTCTAATGACCCGTGGTGATGAGCATTTTTTCATGTTTCTTGGCTGCATAAATGTCTTCTTTTGAAAAGTGTCTGTTATCCTTTGCCCACTTTTTGATGGGGTTCTTTGTGTTTTTTTTTTCTTGTAAATCTGTTTTAGTTGTTTGTAGATTCTGGATATTAGCCCTTTGTCAGATGGGTAGATTGCAAAAATTTTTTCCCATCCTGTTGGTTGCCGGTTCATTCTAATGACAGTCTCTTTTGCTGTGCAGAAAGTCTTGTTTAATTAGATCCCATTTGCCGTTGCTTTTGGTGTTTTAGTCACGAAGTCCTTGCCTATGCCTATGTCTTGAATGGTATTGCCTAGGTTTTCTTCTAGGGTTTTTATGGTGTTAGGTCTTATGTTTAAATCTTATCCATCTGAAGTTAATTTTTATATAAGGTGTAAGGTGGGGGTCCACTTTCAGCTTTCTGTGTGTGGCTAGCCAGTTTTCCCAACACCATTTGTTAAACAGGGAATCCTTTCCCCATTGCTTGTTTTTCTCAGATTTGTCAAAGATTAGATGGTTGTAGATGTGTGGCCTTACCTTCGAGGCCTTTGTTCTGTTCCATTAGTCTAGATCTCTGTTTTGATACCAGTACCATGCTGTTTTGATTACTGTAGCCTTGTAGTATAGTTTGAAGTCAGGTAGCATGATGCCTCCATCTTTGTTTTATTTATTTATTTATTGGCTTAGGATTGTCTTGGCTATGTGGGCTCTTTTTGGTTTCATATGAAGTTTAAGGTGGTTTTTTCCAGTTTGGTGAACAAGGTCAATGATAGTTTGATGGGGATAGCATTGAATCTCTAAATTACTTTGGGCCATATGGCCATTTTCATGATACTGATTCTTCCTAACCATGATCATGGGATATTTTCCATCTGTTTGTGTCCTCTCTCATTTCCTTAAGCGGTGGTTTGTACTTCTTGAAGAGATCCTTCATGTCCCTTGTTAGTTGTATTCCTAGGTATTTTATTTTCTTTGTAGCAATTGTGAATGGGAGTTTGCTCTTGATTTGGCTCTCTGTTTGTCTGTTCTTGGTGTATAGGAATGCTTGTGATTTTTGTACATTGATTTTGTTTCCTGAGACTTTGCTGAATTTGCTTATCAGCTTAAGGAGATTTTGGACTGAGATGATCGGGTCTTCTAAATATACAATCATGTCATGTGCAAATAGAGACAATTTGACTTCCTCTTTTCCTAGTTGAACACCCTTTATTTCTTTTTCTTGCCCAATTGCTCTGGCCAGAACTTCCAATACTATGTTGAATAGGACTGGTGAGAGAGGGCAACCTTGTCTTGTGCCCATTTTCAAAGGGAATGCTTCTAGTTTTTCTCATTCAGTATGATATTGGCTATGGGTTTGTCATAAGTAGCTTTTATTATTTTGAGATATGTTCTGTGGATACTAGTTTATTGAGACTTTTTAGCATAAAGTGCTGTTGAATTTTGTCAAAGGCCTTCTCTGCATCTATTGAGATAATCATGTGGTTTTTGTCTTTGGTTCTGTTTACGTAATGGATTATGTTTATAGACTTGTGTATGTTGAACTAGCCTTGCACCCCTGGGATGAAGCCAACTTGATTGTGATGGATAAGCTTTCTGATGTGCTGTTGGATTTGGTTTGCCAGTATTTTATTGAAGATTTTCACATCAATGTTCATCATGGATATTGGCCTGAAATTGTCTTTTTTATTGGCATCTCTGCCAGGTTTTGGTAACAGGATAATGTTGGTCTCATAAAATGAGTTAGGGAGGATTATCTCCTTTTGTATTTTTTGGAATAGTTTCTAAAGGAATGCTACCAGCTCCTCTTTGTACATTTAGTAGAATTCGGCCATGAACCCTCTGGTCCTGGACTTTTTTTGGTTGGTAGGCTATTAATTGCTGCCTCAACTTCAGACCTTGTTATTTGTCTATTCAGGGATTCAACTTCTTCCTGGTTTAGTTTGGGGAGGGTGTAAGTGTCCAGGAATTTATCCATTTCTTCTAGATTTACTGGTTTATGTGCATAGAGGTGTTTGTAGTAATCTCCAATGGTAGTTTGTATGTCTGTGGGACCGGTGGTGATATCTCCTTTATCATTTTTTATTTCATCTATTCGATTCTTCTCTCTTTTCTTTTGTTCAAAATCAACATTGTTATACAAGGTCCTGTCACTTCTTACCTGGATTCTCTCAAGTACCTCCTGTCTTTTTGTTGTTTTTTGTTTCTTTTTTGCTGCCTTACTTCCCTCCAGTCTGTATCCTACAACACTGCCCTGCTGATCATTGCAGATCAGGTTAAGTTACATGAACAGTGACCGGAAAAAGAGCACCATTGTAGCTTTCTACAGAGAAGGGTGTTGTGAAGAGGTATATATTTTAGAAGCTGTCCAGGATCTGAGTGGGGCTTGATGACATCTGTCATCTCACATGTTTCTTCTTCCCTCTATCAGCACTAATACCCACCATGTTATACAGCCTCTAAGTCACCGCCATGATCTCCAGCATCTCTGAGCCATGGCAGTTACTTATTCCTCTGCCAAAACAGCTCTGCTCATCGCCTCAGAACGCATATCAGAGGGTATCTCTTCAGGAAAGCTTTTCCTAAATGTGAAACTAAAATAAGGTGCTTTCTCATGTGCCGACTCGTCACACACATATACCACTGTCATAGGGTTTCTGTGTCTGCTTGTATTTCTGTCTTCAAAACCAGACCATGAGCTAGCTGTTTGAAAACAGACATGAAATATTTTATTTCTGTATACTCAGTGCCTAGCACAGTGCCTGGCATCAGTGAGCTCTCCACAGGTATGTGTGATGTGAGGAAGAACAGCCATACCCACAAATGTCTTTCACAAATCCTAATTGTAATGGGTCATGGGAGTCCTCACTGATGCTAGCCATTTTGAAATGCCTCTAATGGAACTGTTGGAACTGTAGGCTCCCTTCTCCGTGCATACTGGCCACATCTCTATGGTAGCACTTGTTTGATTCATATGTCAAAATACATGTCTCCATTTATTTTTTCAAGAAACATTCATTGAACTCCTCCTATGAGGTAAGCACCAGAACTCTTCCTATGACGTAGGCCCTTTCCTCAAGGAGTTTGCAATATTTGGCATAAATAAAAGAAGTAAGACCATTCATAGATAAAGCATCTCAGGCACTATAATAGATGCATGAACAAGGTACAATGGGGCTTAGAAGAAGAAATGGCCACTCCTACTGGGACATGGCTGGAACATTTTACAGAAGGACTGACACTAAACGGATTCTGAAGGATGATCGGGAGTACCACTTGACAAAGGAGCACAGGCGTTACAGGCATGGACCTGGGCAACTTGCAGCCTAGCAAGACACTCTAAGGAGCTGTGGAGGCTGGGGCACAGGGGGAAGATAAAGCTGGACAAAAAAGAAAAAATAAGATACTATAAGGAATAAATGCAAAGATAAGGAATTTGGAAACCACAGAAGGACTTTAAGTTCAGAAAGAAATAAGATTAATACGACAAGATGTTGATGTTGAAAATATATGTATGTTATGAATGCAGATAAGGTGTATAGAAGATTGGAAAAAGGCTTGTAAAAATGAAAAATTAGCTTATCTATATGAACACATTTTTCTCCAATAAGGGCCTCATGACATGGCCCAAAGAAATCTTTGTAGGAGTGGGCTTAGGATTTGAACAAACTGCTTCATTGTTATTTGGTATGAGCCTTTTTTTAAAAAAAAAAAATGCAGTTACTGATCAAACTGCCCTGAGTTTTGGATCATCTACTCTCTCAAATTTGTTCTTTTCTGAAAATATCTCTTGTGTGCAGAACAGTTTTAAAGGGAGATTCTTTCTCTCTCTCTCTCTCTATATATATATATACACACACACACACATACATACGCATATACATGTTATATGTATATATATATCATATATAAAGCTTTATATATATACAGCTTTAAAAAATGACATTTTCCTGATATATTCAAATGATGAAACACATCACACCTGCCAACACTGAAAAACTATAAATAGAGAATGAAGTATAAATCTAGAGAGAAAAATAAGCAGATTCATTTTATATCTATGGCAATTAGGAGAGTATTTTGGTAGCAAACAAGAGGGAAATGGTTATTGAATTGCTTACAAAACTTGAGAAGAGGAACTATAAGATCTATAATGGCCAGAAAAACTAGGTATCTATGGAAAGAATCATTATGAAAGTGATATGAATTATCTAATAACTCTAACATTCCAAATGAATGGATTAGATTCACTAACTTATAGGTAAAATGTCAAACATCCTCTTTAAAAAAGAAAAAAGAGGCTGGGTGCAGTGGCTCATGCCTGTAATCCCTGTACTTTGGGAGGCCGAGGCAGGCTGATCATGAGGTCAAGAGATTTAGACTATCCTGGCCAACATGGTGAAATCCCACCTCTACTAAAATTACAAAAATTAGCTGGGCATGGTGGTGTATGCCTGTAGTCCCAGCTACACTGGAGGCTGAGGCAGGAGACTGTGTGTACCTGGGAGGTGGAGGTTGCAGTGAGCCAAGATTGCGACACTTCACTGCCCTCCAGCCTGACAACAGAGTGGGACTCTGTCTCAGAAAAAAAAGAAAGGAAAAGAAAAAAATAATAGTTCAAATCAAATATTGTAGCCATCTTTACATCAGGAATATTGGGGGTGGATGTTGTAGCCATAATTTCTAATGTTAAGTATTAATCCTTCAGATATATTGAGCATTTTCTATATATTGCACAATCTTTCAGGATGTAAAGATGGAAGGACATGTAGGTATGATCTCTCCCCTTGAATGGTTTACACCATAGTGGTGGAGAAAGAGACTTAAATTATTGTGATCAAATGCTGAGCTGCAGTTGTGTTCAAACAAAGCGTTATGGATTTGTGGAGGAAGAAGTCAACTGTCTGGAGTGGTCACGGAGTCTTTAATGAGCTGAGTTTCAGATGATAGACATGTAGATGATTTCCAGCTAGATAAGTCGAGAAGCAACATTCTCTGTAGAGAGAACAGCAGGCAAAATGGCAATAGTGATTAAGTTCTGTACTAGCTTAGGAGTGAGTGAAAATAACAAGGAGCATCCAAGTTAAAGGAAAAGGTGATGCATTTACAATAGACAACAGTAAAGTAAATTCAGTTGGAGCACATTTCTACAACTTTGGAAAAAAGAGTTGGGTAAGACTAAGTGTTTTGAAATGGAAGTGGAGCTTGAACTGGGCCTTGTATAATGTGTAATAATTGGAAAGGTGATAGTAGTGAAGAAAAAGGGAGCGTAGAGGAAGCATATTTTAAATCTAGGCTGAATTTTTTTTTGATTTAACACTAAATAAAATAAGAAATAAGAGGATATTTACAGATTTGCAAGCAGATGAGAAAAAGCAGTGTTTAAAGATTAGACTGCCAAGGTATGCAGAAGAGCTGAGAGAAGAGAGAAGACAGGAGCCAAGAAGGTGAGATGGGAGGGTATGATATTACCTTGATGTAAGTAATGAGGAGATGGAAGAGAGAGGGCCAGAGCAATATGGCTCACATTCCCAACGGAAAAGTGAGTGAACTGAAGACAGTTTGGATAAAGAGGTTAGAAGAAAAGTATAATTGTAATGTTTGGAAACTGTGTGAAAAAAAGCATTTTTCAAATTTTACTGACAACATAAAGAAATTTGAGAAATGTGTTTCTGTTGACATATGTGTGATTCCTGTCTTTATTTTCTTCATTCCGAAATGTCCCCATTCAAATGTCATCTTGAATTGTAGTTCCCATAATCCCCATGTGTTGTGGGAGGTAATTGAATCATGGAGGTGGTTGCCCTCATGCTGTTCTCCTGATAGTGACTTCTCATGAGATCTGATAGTTTTATAGCAGCGTTTCCCTCTTTGCTTGGCATTTCTTGCTGCTGCCATATGAAGAAGGTTGTGTTTGCTTCCCCTTTCGCCATGATTGTCAATTTCCTGAAGCCTCTCCAACCATGCTGAACTGTGTGTCAATTAAACCTCTTCGCTTTATAAATTACCCATTCCTGGGTATGTCTCTATTAGCAGGATGAGAATAGACTAATACACACTCTCACTTTCATCCCAGAGCCCACTGAAATTATTAAGGACAACCGATCCTAAGCCTGCTTGCCCTGCCCTGCTCTTTCCTTTCCATGGAAAGCACAGCAACATTTTCCTCTCATTTCTGCTTCCCAACCCACCTTGGTGCTTCCCTGCTTGGCCATGCGTGGTACGCTGTGTCCCTGTTTCCAGGAATCTGTGAATATGATGAACTTCTTCCGCATGACGGTTATCTCCATGTCTGCATGTACTAACGTATCTAGTTAAAACAAATCTCAGGTGTCTGCTTAAAACAACTTACTGCATACAATAGATAATGCTTCGCTTGCTTATGCAGCCTAGCTGATCAGAAGATAAATGAGAATTATATACAATCAAATTATTGTCTACACTTTCTGCTTGGACCACACAGTCATGACCTTAACTATGATTGACTAATTTACATATAATCTTCAGTGAGATTTTATCTGCATTAATGATGCCCGTTTTGCATATAAAAATAGGGGGCAACTCAAGAAACTTTCAGAAATTAGTACAAAAATACTGTTACATAACCACTGTCTTTTATTATACCAATAAAATCCTCTTTTAAAATGTCAGAAACATCTAAAAATGATTTTTTGCTTTCCTTTGTTTTTTCCTACTTGGCCCCAGGTGCAGCATTGAGTTCATCATATTCTTCAGTTTATGACACTTTTTCATCTTTGGTTTGTGGAATGTTGTTCTACTTAAAACAAAATCAAGCAGTTAAAGAAAACTGGAAAAAATATTGACTAGAAACATGTCAAGAAGAAAATTAACATTGTTATTCTGTAAGTAGGCTGTAATAATTGATATAAAAGATAAAGGTACTAATAAATTAAAAAGAAACAAGAATAAATATTTTGAAACCTAGATGTAAAAATTGTTAACCCTACTATATTCATAAAATAATCTAATTCACTTAGTATGAAGAAATTGTACATTAAAATGTCATTTTTCAATTACTATACTAGCATTTTAAAAAATTAAAACAATAGTGAGAAAGTTGTGGTTAAAAAGGGCACTGTTATAAATTTTTAGTGAAGTATAAATTATTTTATAAAGCAATCCACAGTATGTATCTGAGGCCTTTAAAATATTCTTATCCCTTTAGCCAGTGATTATATACCAATTAATTCTTACTAAAAAATAACAAACAGTGAATGTCAGTGTATAAAGATGTTCATCACATTGTTATTTATCACAATAAAGTAAAGCTATTTGGAGTAGTAAAGAAATGGTAGATTACAATTTAGCCATTCAAATTGTACTTTAAAGAACATTTGGTAATATGAGAGAATGTATTTGTTAAATTGGTAAGTTAAAGGAACAGGACACAAATGTGTATGTGTGCGTGTGTGTGTGTGTGTGTTCTCATAGTTGAGAGCAGAGAGCATATATCACTACTTTACTAGAATAGTTAATAGTAAAAAGACTGGCAACGCCAAGTGTTGGTGATGATGCAGAGCAATTGCAATTCTCATACATTGCAAGTGGGAGTAAAAAATGTAGAATGATTATAAAAATGCTTGATAGTTTCTTATAAACTTCACCATGTAGCTCTACCATGATTCAGCAATTACACTCCTCGTATAAGAAATAGGAACTATGTCCACAAAAAGATTTACACAAGAACATTTACAACAGCTTCATTCATTTTTATAAAAAACTGGAAACAAATATACATCAACTGGGGAACAGATAAACAAATTGTAATATATTCGTATGATAAAATACTACTCAGCAGAAAAAATAAAAACAAATGAACTATGGCTACATAAAAGATGGAGGAAAAATTCAGAAGCGTGATGTGAAATGAAAGAAGCTAAATGCAATAGGTATATACTGTAGAAAGCCATATATAAGAAACTCAAAATTAGGTAAGACAAATGTATGGTGATAGACATTAAAACAGTACATTTCCTAAAACCCAGAGAGATATATAATATTTCCTTAAAAAGTTATCTCATAACTTTCTCTAGTGGCTACTGCTAGAGGAAAGTTATGAGAACTTTTTAAAGAAGTATTTTTTGTTTTGAATGGCAGTTACTTGAATATACAAACTTTTCAAACACATCAAATCGAACACTTAAGATCTGTAGTTTGACAATTTTATCTCAGTAAAAGAATCCAGATAAATTTGAAGATGGATTAAATACTTCAATGTGAAAAGAACAAAATAACCACACACACACACACACACACAGACAAACACAAACACACACACACACACACACACACACACACACACACAAATATATATATATATATATATATATATATATATATATATATAGTCTAGGTGTAAATATACATAAATTAAAGAGACAAATGTAAACTCTCCCTAGGTTTCAGAAAATATATTTTTAAACCAAGACAAGAAACCTAAAAACTAGTTTAACAAGCAAAAGATATTTACATTTAAGTTTTTTTTTAAAAAACTTACCCTATGATTAAAGTATTATTAAAAAGTCAATAGATTAACAATATTAAGAAATACGTTTAAAAGCACAAGACAAGTAGTGTCTATAAAATCCTTCATCATGGCAACATGTATCATGGGGTATTTATTAAGATCACAAGTCAAATCAATACATTCTTTGTGTGTGTGAATGTGTGCTAACATCTGAGACATCTTTGAGACTCTAAGGACCTATTTACAAAAGCCCACTGAATTATAAGTTTTGTCAAGGTTTTCAGTTGGGTGACAAAACACATAGCTCGAAATGAAAATTTGGCAGCCATGCTGTTCTGGGCCGGGCTGTTAAAATGGTTTCTACCTGAAAGAGTCTCTTCTGTAAACATTCCTAGGATAGAGAATGTAGATCCAGCTAAAAAAAAAAAGAGAGAGAGAGAGAGAGAGAGAGAATGAGAACATGATGGTGCCACATGGAGATTTGGGCAGCATCTCATTAGATCCCTGAGGGTACCTCAGGCATCTTTATTCAAACAGCTTTTTTTTTTTTTTTTTTGGACAGGGCAAGGAGGAGATCATAAATTTGTGGAACTGTCATCAAAGCAGTATCTGACATTTAAATAATATTATGATTTAAAAGGTTCCTTTGCATTCAGTCATTAGCTCATTACACCTTCACAACTCTGTGACACAAGAAAAGCAGGTAGTACCATTTCCATGTTAAAAATGAGAACATGGATATTCAGAAAGATAAAGTAATTTTTGTAAGGTCAGATATCTTTTAAGTAATAGAGCAGGGACTTCAGGTGAGGTCTGTCTCTCTCCAGCGGCTCTGTGAATCTCAGGATATCATCCTATCTCCACGCAGCAGAATGTCTCCGCAGAGGAGCAGCCTCCTGAGCGGTTCCATGATAGTCAGCCTGATGTATCTGCTCCTTTCGGTCTTTTCTGCTTCCCCATCTTCAGCAAGTCGAGGCAATCACTCTCTCTTTGGTATGTGAGATATGTATCTACTCTGTCACATCTTCCTCTCAGTTTTCACGTAGCCAAACTATGCAAATATGGCCATCTCCACCTCTCCATGTATGCCATTGCCTTCAGCACGGCTGCTGCTCAACTCTGGACTCCTTCCAAGTGCTCAGATGGGCAGGGAGGAGTTTCACCATCAGAGATTGTAAAGAAACATGACTATTCAGCCTTTTTCATACATCTACCGAATACCTAACTAAGGATGTTCTCACTATATTGAAAAAATAAAAGCATCGAGGATGACGAATTTATTCCCTGAGTGCCTCATGACAAGTGAGTCAGCTCTCAGCAACCAGAATACAAGCGGACTAAGCTGGGTGACGGAGGGGCTTAAGGAAATGTGTCCTGTCCTGACTATAAAGGTGGTCCTAGGCTAATCAGAAAATCTGCACTGACAACGTAACAGTGTCTCTTGCTGCAAGTAACAGAGCACCCAAGTGTTGGTGTTTGAGGGGGCCAATCGGTAGTTCTCGCCCTCTTTTTCTTTTTTGTTTTTGTTTTGTAACAGAGTCTCACTCTGTCACCCAAGCTGGAGTGCAGTGGTGAGATCTCAGCTGACTGTAACCTCTGCCTCCTGAGTTCAAGCAATTCTCCTCCCTCAGCCTCCCGAGTAGCTGGGATTACAGACTCTGGTAGCTCTCTTTTCCCTGCCTAAGTTCAGAACAACTTGAGAGAGAAACAAGGAGAAAACAGATGGAAATAAAAATCGCCCTTCATTTCTGATAGAAATTAAAAGCCGAGAATGTGGTTTATAGCTTTACATAAGCAACTGGGCATCCCAATCCTGACTCTCAGTATTAGACTCCACACCCCCAGTCATAGGAAGTTCGAGGAGACGCCAGGCCCTGGGTCTGAGCCTGACCTCTTCCGTTGTATGGCACAGGACATCTGTTAGAAGGTCAGTTTCTAAGACAAAATAAAGAGCTGATATCTCCTGCTTTATCCTTCCACAAACTGGATTATATTGAGCCATCTCTCCTCCCTGGTGGTGAGGGATGTAGTATGGGTGTGGAGTGGGGACAGTGGGAAGGAAAGTAAGGGAGGGTGCCAGGAAAGGCACAGAGTGTTACTTGGTAGAGTTTCTTTTGGATAAAAGAGGCATCAATAGTTCCTTCCAACACCAACTGAAAAGCATTTCAACAATAAAGATGTTTATTACCTCATGTAAGAAGTTGGGGGTGGGGTGGAAGTCAGGGCTACAGTGAGGGCCTCAAGACCCAGGTTCTTCCTCTCTTCTCCAATGTGTGACTTGAACCATCATGGGGGTAGCAGTTGCAGGCAAACATGTGGACACAGCAATATTTAGGAGAAGCAAAACGGGAAAGGGGATTTTTCTTGCATGTTTCCTTTTGTTAAGGAAAGAAAGCTGCTCCAGATATCTGCCCTCAAACTTTCCCCTGGATCCTGCTAATTAAGATTTAATGGCCTGGCTATGCCCAGCCCACTGCCAGGGAGTCTCAGAAAATGCGTTTCTGGTGTTTGAGCTTCTTTAGAGGAAAGTGACCTCTGTCATAAAGGAAGCAGGTTGTTGTTAAGGATGGTGGAAATAGCTGTCGGGTAGGTAAGCAACAATGTCTGCCATGCTTACGTCTAAAAGTTCCACAAGGAACATCATCTACACATGTGAAAAATGTCTGCAAGTTGGACTACGTATGATAGTCACTAATGGATTAATATACTTTTGAGTTCTCATTTCCAATCCAAAATAAAAGAAGGCAAAAGTGGAATGAAATGTAAATATTCTTGTCCTGCCTGAGCCCCTGCCTCAGTAGTTACATGCTTCAAGGGCCGGGTCACACAGTGGACAGATCAACAGATTATCAGATCTGTACCTTGGGTGTTACATAGTACTGCTTCCTCAACTCTAAAGATGGGGTATCCTCACAGGAAGAGACGAGGAAGCAGGAAGGCTCTTTTGAGATGGGAAAACACACTTTCTTAAAACTCAACATTTTTTCTATTCACTCCACCCTACTGCTCTTGAGAGCCAAAAGATGGTTGTAAGGAATTCCTGATCCTAAGTCATCACTTAGAATCAAGTGGCAGGAAGTTGAACTTCAGCAGGTCCCAGAGTGAAGTCACATTTATTCCACTATCACCCACCTTGTTAGGGAGGATTAACTGGGCTGATACACTCAGGACTAGAACCCAAGATTCTAACTCAGTCTTACACGCAGAATAAGAATAGAATGCCCTCTTACTGTGATGTAAGACCAGCTGCAGAGAAGTTCATGTTCCAAGAGGAACATTTTCTTGGTAATTTTCATAGTTTTAAGATTTGTGCAATTGTGTTTAGAAATCCAGTATCGTTTTAAAATGTGAGACAGGAATGCTGCCCATGAGTATTACAGTGTGGAGTAGTTCTTTTGGATCAACTTTTGGGTATAGAATTGTGATGACCAGTTATTTAGAGGTCTTTCTCCCCTTAAACATCCGCAAAAATTGTGGAAATCTAAATTCCCCTGTCTAAAGCTATGGGGTATGCTTATTTTTCAAATGTAATACAATCCCCCCTGCCTTTGCAAAATAAAAATTGGTATAGTTTTAAGAAGTCCTACTTAAATTATTTCCAATTCTATTCCTCCCATCCCTTGTTCTTGAAAGAAAACAATAGCAATAATAACAAAAACTTTAGTCAAATGTTGTTAAGGCTCAGAAATGATCGATGGCTTATATGAAAAGTTCTCATCAAAGCACATGATTTAGAAAAGAAAGAGACTCATTTATTTCCCCAATATACCTTGTCATGGTATTTTCCTTTCTGAAATGGAGTTTTATTCAAGGGAAAAAAAAAGCAAGACTTCATGATATATGTCTTGCCTACAAGAGAAATTTGACAAAATAAAAATTTGTTGACCAAACTCTAGCTGGCACACATACTTAATCTATTCTCTCGATAAAATCAGCTTCAAGGAACATCTCAGATTGTGGTGTCATCAAAATTGATTTTATCAAACAAGATAATCTTTGCTGTCAACAAGCAGTACTTTCTTAAAACTCTTAACATTTCTTCTATTCACTCCACCCTACTTCCTTGGAAGCCTAAAGAAGTTTGCAAGGTAATCATGATCAGAAGTCATCACTTAGAATCTCCCCAACAGAACCAAGCGGAAGAGGTTGAACTTCAGTAAGCAGCTTTCAGGCTACTTTCACATTTAAAGAAAAGAAAGCTGAAATGGTCAATTTATAAAGCTACGTGTTGAGAATAGACCCCCAGGACACAGGATGTCCATTGTTTGAAGCAATAAAGTGCAAATGAAACCTGTCTTTACATGCTCCATTGGGCACATGCTTCCCGTAAATGCCTGATTGTGTATGCAAATGAGTGTTTTCCGCACCCAGTTACCTGTTCCCTATATTCATTTTTTTAGGGTCGATGTAAGTGCTTTTATTATTATTTTTTAATAAAATTGTTCTAAATTGTCTGTGGATGAATGATGCTTTAGAAAATTGTTATTTCCCTAAAATCCAGATTTAAACAAGCCTCTTCGAAACTTTGCAATTAATAGATATGTGTTAGTAAAGTCAAGTGCAAAGTTAAAGCAATTATCTGGGTATTTTAAGGTAAATGTACCGTTATGCATATATTTGACACACGATTCTGTTATTTTAAGTAGAAGAAATGGCGTAGTTTGTCCAGTTCATGTAGCTTTGCTCTTTATTTAACTAATCCAGCTACAACACCAGGGCCTAGAATATAAGGCAGTCTCAGCCTCCTCTTAGAATATATTCTGGCATAGAGAAGTGGATCCATTGCACCACAGTGATCATATGTCCAAGCAAATAAGCTTTCCATATAATGCATCCTGACTTGCATTTATTCTGGCTTTTCTCAGAAAAGAAATAGCGAAGGTGAGGACACACTAAATTAAGGTTACAGAGCTGTGAGTGGAGAGGAAAAATCTCTGAATAATTTTTTTGACACTTCATTCAGCCCCTTCAGGACCCGTGGTGATAAAGCACTGAAGATTTATTTTAATGCGTAAAAACCCTGCTCTGTTCCCCTGGGAGATGCTAAAAAGACACTGGGAGGCTCGAGGATAGTTTATATTTATCAGGTAAAGTACTGTCTGCTCACTAATAAGCTTCATAAATATTTTTCCTTTCTCTTGAACTTAGAAAAGATCCAGGTTTGCAGTATAAAAAAAGGAAAAAAGCAGAAACAAATTTCAAAGGCTCTCATATGTTAGTAGAAAAATGTATTTGCATTACTAGCTGCTTTGTTGGTGAGACTGTTTGAGTATCATTTATGTAATCCTGGCTTCATCTCTACACCATCAACTAGCCAAGCATTTAATTACCAAGACAGGTGATTAGGTCAGGCTCATGCTACCTATTTTTGTATATTTTTATTTCTGTAGTTGTTAAACCTAGAAAGGAATTAGATTTTTTTTTTACTGAATTTGAAGCTGAATTCTTCTGGTGATTCTTTCTGGGTGAAAATCTCAGTCCACAAGATGTTACACAACAGTCCCTTACTGACTCAACCTTCCTATTTTCACTCTTTTTTTTTCTCAATCCTGGCAGATCAGACCTTCTTACTGATCTGCCAGAATTGGGAAATCCTCATTGCTGAGGCCAGACCACCTCCACATTTTAAGCCTGATTCTCCTAAAGTAGGGGACATACCTGGAATCGTATACTAGCCTTTCTCTGAGCCTGCTGATGAGGCTGCTCAGGGTTTGGAAACCTTCACCTTTCAGTGGCCACAGTTACTACTCTTGAGCCAGAACTTCAAAGGAATTTAGCCCACAGTGTCAGTTTTCCTTGTTCAGCAGGTTTTTGTGTCCCTGACATTTGCTGCCAGCTATTCCTGATGCTGAATTTTATTTTTAGTTTTTGGCCTCCTAGTACTTCTAGACTGGCATCCTAGATTCGGTTTTTGCTTGGACTTTTGATTATGTATATAAGTTTTACCTTGAATATTAAAGTTCTTAAATATTAGTTTATTTATTTACTTCTTCCTATTCCCACAGGCATGAATTAAGTGCTTAATATGTTCCGGGCAGGTGTGAGACCCTAGCAGTGCTCAGGACACATAAACATTGTCCATATAGAACTTTCTTGTGTCTACATTCATTCACACTGATTGATCACGTGCCTATGTTTAGAGCCAGGCCCTTCTGACACTGGATCTAGGACCCCAACAGACACCGACATCAGCAGAGGCTCAAGTCCCTTACATAAAATGGCATAGTATTTGCGTTTAACCTACGCACTTCCTCCCGGATAAATCATGTTTCGATTACTTAGAATGCCTAATAAAATGTAATGCTATATAAACAGTTGTTATGCTGTAGTTTTATATTTTTGTTATTTTCATTGTTGTGTGGTTATTTTTATTGCTTTATTTCTGTGGTTGGTTAAATCTGCAGACATGGAACCACTGATAAAGAGAGCCAACTGTACTTCATTCAACCCTCACATCAATGCCTAGAGGAAAATACCATTATTAATCCTATGTTGTAGATGAAAACCAAGGCTTAGAGACAAGAAGCAGTTTTCCCAAGATTCCATCACTAGTGAACGGCAGAACAAAAACTTCTGCAAGTCTTGACAAACATTATAACTTGCGCCCTTTCCCCCATGGTACAATAATTCACTCAGAGAACACAAATATCTGTTGCCTGTATTCTTGGCAGTAACCAGTAGTCCTCTTACTCTTTAAAAATTGTTATTTTTGAGCTATCTCCTCTGCTCTATTCCATGCTATAAGCACATCTTTAAAGAAAATTAATAAAGGCTGGGCGCGGTGGCTCATGCCTATAATCCCAGCACTTTGGGAGGCCGAGGTGGGCGGATCACGAGGTCAAGAGATCGAGACCATCCTGGCCAATATGGTGAAACCCCGTCTCTACTAAAAATACAAAAAAATTAGCTGGGCATGGTGGCGCGCACCTGTAGTCTCAGCTACTAGGGAGGCTGAGGCAGGAGAATTGCTTGAACCCGGGAGGCGGAGGTTGCAGTGAGCCGAGGTTGGGCCACTGCACTCTAGCCTGGCGCCTGGTGACAGAGTGAGACTCTGTGTCAAAAAAAAAAAAAGATATAAAAAATTAATAAAAAGGCAAGCTCCTTGAACCTCAGACTGTTTTTCTCCTTTTTAATCCTTTGTAAACATTGAATAAAATACTTGTGCATTATTGTATGTGCAATAAATATGTCATATTTTAATTTGGCTGGAACACTCCAGCTAATCAGCCAATTGGCAATAAAAACCGCCAAGCAGTACAGTGGCAAAAGTTAGACGGTTCATGTTAAAGTGATCAGGTTTAAAACAGTCAGGGACAAAAATGTAAATCTCAGTATGTTATTGGACTTTACAGCTTATGAAAACAAACGAATTGTTATACTTTGTATGTCTGAATTCTCTTAGATATAACCTCTTTTAAGATCGCCAAATTTTATTTGAGAAATCCCTGTCTCCATCATCAGTGCCATTCTAAAGATTTTACCGGTGAATATAGATTGAATTTGAGAGGAAGATTTGTTTTTCTCTCCTCATTTCAACCAGAGAGAGTTAATATGTGTTAGGCATTCCTCTATGTCTTCAAGATTCAACATTTAGGGTAGACCTTGTCCTACAGAAGCAACTTATTCGTGGAGATAACAGGGACTGTGATGTATCACCTGCAGACACATGGATACAAAGGCCCACAGAGGGACGGAAGAGGAAGGTGCCACTGCCACTCACTGCTGTGGAGCCTTAAGCAAGCCCTATTTTTTTAGGCTTCAGTCTCAAAAGTTATTAAATGAAGAGTTGGCTAGGGGTCACTCCGAATTCTTTGAACTTAAAAACAGTCTGATTTTGATGATGACAGGGCTTCATCAAGGAGGTGAAATTCAGGCTCAGGAAAATGTGATGAGGGAAGCAGGGAGAAAATGGGTGTTCTAGGGGAGGGAAAACCAGACCAAGTCCAGCAGGTAGCAAAGCACAGGGTGTGTCTGGGGAGCACAAGCAGTGGATCAAACTGGAACCAGGAGTCCTTTGAAGAAGGCAGCAGGGCTAAAGCATGGGAAAGTTGGTTGCAGTCGTATTCTGGAGAGCTTGAATGCCTTTTTCTACTTGGACAAAGTTATGGAATACAACCTCTACCTTTATCCCATTTATTTTAAAGTTAACATGGATTGACTTTATTGACTGGTCATCTGATTACTACATGGAAAATATGTGTTTGGTAACATACTTCGTGTCTAAAAATAAGCACTTGACAACTCAAAAAATACAGCAGTGCACCCCCAGAAGAGGTTTCAAAAGACTACTTTTCTGTTTTCGTTCCACACAAACACACCCATATATAATGTGCTACTAGAAATTTCACCAACGATGATTTTGCTTCCCAGATTTCTTCTTTCTCCAGCAATTCTGCATGCTTTGATAATACTATTTCTACTTTTCTCAAGTGAAAAATATGTCTGTTCTCTAAATTCAGTGCAATGTGTTATATGCTACCCCTCTCCATCCTGCTAAAAGGCCACTGTATTATATCATCTTTCAGCATTTGTAGTTACCCCTAAGATTTACTGTATAAAAACAAGGGAAGAAAAACTGGGATTCCAATATCTACTTCCTTGGTTTCCTTTAAAGTGTTTCTTGGGGAAGTTCCAATGGTTTGGCAGAGAAGAACCCGATGGGAGTTCTTTTAAAGGTGAATGCTTAGGTATATAAAATCAATTAGCTGGTTTTGCTTTGTTCTGCATGCCTGTTTTGAGTTTATGCAGTTCTTGCAACAGACTGAAAATATAGCTGTCTTTGAGGTTTTCTTGAATTGGTTTAAAGCTCAGTGAGGATGTCCTCATTTAGATTCCTGAACAATAAGCTCTTCCTTTTGTGAAAGGGCATGTATCCTGTTGTAAACTGGCAAAGGTTTATCCAAGATGCAGTTTTTTTGTTAGATAGAACAGGATTACAATGTTCTGTGTTCTTCCCCACGATAATGGCCATTGGCCTTAGTCTTAGGAGGCTCTCCAGGAGGCCTGGATGAGCAGAAAGAGTGACATCCCTGCCAGCAGCTCATCCCATGTCACTTCCTCTGCAAGATGAAGAGATTATTTTTCTCCAGTTTCTTTTCGTCTGTTCTGCCCCCATCTAATTTTAAATCACGGTTTAGGGAATGTGACATCGCCCAGGAATAAGCTTCTAAATGCACTGTTTAGTCACAGATTTCCTCTAACTCTCTTCTGATTGGCTGTCTAGAATGAATTGACACTGTGCCTTGAATCTGATGAGAAGCCACTTATGGAGTATTTGTGGCTCTCTGGGGCAGAATTTCCCACAAACAGAATAGCAAACAATGGGAGACTGGACTGCAGAGCCCAACCATCTACCAAGGCTGCACTAGGCCCTGCGCTCAAGTTTGCTCTGGCTGTGAATGAGGCACTTCTCTCAGCTTCGTCCCAGCCCGATTTCCTCCAGCCTCTCAACCTTACATGGGATCATTTGTTTCTGGTTAACCTGCTTTGGCTTCTCAAGTTTCTGCTTAGGCTCTGACCACTTACTCCCAATTTGACCCATTTTATCTTGCTAGTTTTAATCTTCTGTCCTTGCCCTGCTATCAACTCCCAGCTTCCAGTCTCTGTGATATTCTCCCCTCCCACGTTTCCTGGTTCTGATAAATGGAGTACAACTGAGTCAGCACATTGAGGAGATGCTCAAGATAAAACAGGTCTCAGAGTCTTCTATTCATGTAGAGCTTAAGAAAAATAATGTGAGCTAGAATTGGCTCATTTTGTCATTTAGTCTACAAAATTGAAAGGTGTATTAATTTTAATATCTATAATATCAGTTCTTTATATTACAAACATATGTTTCATAACTGTGTGTTCATTATTGAGTACACAACAAATTGATGTAAAAAGTTAATACTTCCAGAGCTGGTTCGTTCCAAGGGAAAAAGGATTTTGGATGTGTACAACATTTGTTTTTCCTTCTAGATAAAGTGGGAAAACTCTTCCTAATCTCCAGCCTACATTCTTCTTGATGAAATATAAATCAATCCAATCATTTCTTCTTTAACCTTCAGTAAACATGCATGCCCTTAATAGTCATAGAGAAACTTGAAGGAAATTATTATACCATTTTTTGGCAGTATATATAATCAAACACCAAGATCAGCTGTGGCAGGCTGTTTTCCCTGTGGAAAGTCCCTCCTGTTGCCACTGTAAATGAGTCTTGGCCTTGAATAGGCTGACCACCTTGTCAAGGTTTGCCTGGGACTGTCTCATTTTTTCCCATCCAGGGAAACACTTCAGTCCTGGGCAGATCAGAACAGCTGTTGTTCCAGCCGTCAGTTGCTACTGCTTCCTCCAATTAAATCACTGACTTTCTCTCACTGGAATTTGTTGAGCCCCTAGCTTCCATCTCATAATACTGACATCATTTTTCTGCTTCAAATTGTATTCCTCCCCCTTCTTTCTTCCCCCGCACATCCACTATAATATAAATAATTTGAGGAAATTTGTCCTTTCATTAATATAACACGTATGTTTTCATTGCCTCCTGCATGCTAGCTTCTGGAGGAATACAAAATTCATGAAATAAAAACTTTGTCCTCAAATAACTTAAAGTTTATTTGAGGAGAGAAGAAAAAAGCAATAACTATATAATATGGTTATTAACTATCCATGTTATGAGAATTTTCCAGATGAAAAGCTATGGGAAATCTAATGGAGGAAGGCTGGGATTATTTTTAGTTACAGGTATCACGGGAAGCTGTGTGGAGAAGTGGGGATTGGAACTGAATCACAGTGGATTGGGGTTAGGGAAATGGGTGGGGTTGGGGGACTGGGGATTGGAACTGAATCACAGCGGATTGGGGTTAGGGAAATGGGTGAGGCTGGGGGGTGCATTCCAGGTGTAGAGACCAGCAGAGCTGAAGCATGCAAAGATTTCTCCTTACTCATTTTTGTGCCCTCTCTGGATCTAAATCTAGGGACGAAGTTACTCATTTATATCTGTCGAACGGAACATTATGACTTCGTTAGAAACGGCAACCACCCCCGTTAAAAACTGTGCCAACTTAAATTTTACATGTGAAAACCAAATGAGCTAGGTCTTCAAAGAATCCCAGAGAAATGTCATGGAGTTCTCCTAATTAAAATCAGAAGTTAATTTTCAGGTGATTTCTTAGCCATGCAGCTGGAACTAAAGTAAATCTCTAGTCCCTGGAATGATCATAGAGGGAAGAGAGAGCAGCCATTGCTCGCCATGAGGCTTTAACTGGGAGATCTCCCCTGAGGTATAGATGAGATCAGAGTGCAAAGCCACAGGGAAGACAGAACAATAATTCTGAATACAAAGTGATCAAACCACTTTAATTTTATATGGAAAATGTTTTTCTTTCCAGTGACTCAAGGAGGTTGAGGTTGATAGCTTCTTACACGACAGATCACAAATTTGCAGTCATCCTTTGCATTTGAGAAGTAATTAAACATTTGTAGAATGACAGTTTTCAAATGAAATGTCTGGCCAGAGTCTCCTTCAGAAATAATGATGTGGTTTCTTTGGCTGCAAGTAATGACAAAGACAGTAGAGCCTCCCCCGCCCACTCCCCTGGTTCCGAGCACCAGTCTTCAGCTATTGCAAAAGCTGCTCTCACCGAATTCATTTTCCCTCAGCGTTCTTTGGTACCCAACTATCCCGTGAGATAATGCGATACAAATACCTGCACTTTGCCATGGTTTCAACCCCTTCCTTTTAGTGTGCTTTGTTATAAATGATGACATCAACGAAGAAGGGAAGCTTAGATTTGTGCTGCCGAAGGGTCAAACTGATAGAGCTTTCATAGATCACCTTATTTGGGGAACACTTTAGTTAAAAGTAACCAGCAAGAGATTTACAGCCACATATTTATATTATAGAAGTTTGACTTCTCCAGTGATTTTGGCAGAGTTTCCTAACTAACCTCAAGAAATAGTTGAGAAATCCCCCTAGATGTTTATATTATGGGGAGGAGGGGTTGGGCATGCAGCCATAGGTGTTCCTCAGCTAGCTTATAAATTAGCCAGGTGCCAGTAGAAATGTTATTTTGTAAAACTGGGATATAGAGTAATTGATTCTCATGCACAAGCATGGTTGCTTGATTTACACAGAGCTGATTTAGCGTTTTCTTGCTAAATTTATTTGAAAAATGTTAACTCAACATAACCTGATTTACAAGGAGAAAAAGTATTTGTGTGTGTGTGATTGTTACTAGAGAGACAGACAAATGTCAGTACAAGGAAAAGAATAACTTCTTGTATTGATATTTCATTTTTCCTTTATTCTCAGTCACTAAAGTAGATGTGAGCACCTTCCATGCTCCCTCTACTGTGCCAGACAGTAGAGATACAGATAGAGATCAGACAATTCTCAGGCATTGAAGAGAGGGGGTAGGTAATATGTAAACCCATGCAATGACAATGCAGCATTAACGCAGAGGTATATGAATGGAAGGGTGATGGCTATTGTAAAGTAATACAAAGAAAGGAACAATGAACTTTGCCCAGGGAATCGAGAACGCTTTCCTGGATGGGTGGCATTTCAACTGACTCTTTACAGAAAGAGTGGGAATTGAGCCGCAGAGGAACACCACAACAGGAAGAGTGGTGGGAATTGTGTGCTAGGCATACAACAGTCTGTGCAAGGCTTGCAGCTTGGATATTTGCATGCTGGTGGGTAACTGTGGGTTGTTTGGTGTGGCTCCTCCAGGCAGAGCACAAGGGTAGGCAGAGAAACAACTGTGGCTAGAAATGTTAACTGGAATCTGCCAGGAATAGTAGCTTGTGAATGAGGCAGTGAGGCCGGCCTGGTAGAAAGAACTTGGCCTTGGAAGTTAGACCCTATGAGGTCAAGTATTCACACTGAGACTTTTGACAAACTACCAACATGGCCTGATTCTCATTTTCTTTAAACTAGACGTGACAGTAATAATAAAACTTATCTTGTTATGCCATCGGGGTAAATTCCTGACAGAATAAGCAGACCTACATGTCAGTTCTTTTTGAGACTCCCTCCCTTGCATGCCATGCGCAGAAGGGTTTGGCATTAATTCTGCATGCTGTGAGAAGTCAATGAGGAACGTGAATCAAAGAAGTGATGGGTCAGTTCTCTGGGTGTTAAAAAGGCCACTCTCACACTAGTATGAAAGAAGGCCTGAATCATAGTAAGACAGGAGAGGCAGAGAGACCAATTGGAAGCCTGTTGTGCTATTCCAGAGAAGAGCTAAGGGCTTGGACTGAGGCCCAAGTGGTGGCAATGACAAGAAAGAAAAAGATCTCAGACATGGGAATTTGTGACAAATTGGAGATCCACAGTGGAGCAGGGGGAATCAAGAATGATGTGGTGATCAAATTCTCTGGTGATCAAAGGAACGCCCTGGAGTAATTACACAAATTTATTTGGAATACTTGGATGTCTACTGAATTCCAGGCATTCCCTTATTTGGAATACCTGTATGTCTACTGAATTCCAGGAAGGCCCAGGAGGGGCTGGTTTCTTGGAGTATGCCCACTGGTAAAGGTTAGTTTACTCCCCAGCGGCTCCAGTCCTATATTATCATCATTCATTATTTCTGCTGCAAGTCATATTTGCAAAGAGCGACATAATCATTTTTTATTAATTCTCTTCCACAACAAGGTGCCAAGCTAGATTGCCCAGCATCTTCAGGAAAGCTGGGACTAACACCCTGGAGTTTGGGTTCAACCAGCTAACCTCATCTCTATTACTTGGGCTTTACTGAAGCAAGTACCGTAAAGCCTTACTTAATTAAAATCAAGAAAACAGGCTGCACTGGCAGGGTTTGAACAGCCTCCAGTGTTAGAAAGAAATAAAAATAGCAGTCCCTCTTCCCTGTACTGGTCAGAATGATAAAGCAAGGATGTAGTATTCTGTCTCTGAGCAGAATGTAGATCTGAAGGTACAAGGAGCTGGCTGCTGACTAGAAGTATAAAGGGATCCATAATGTCTTACAGCAGTCAGGCATATAGAATTCATTTGAGCATGTGCTTCCTGCAAGAATGTCTTATATGCATCGGTTTATTGAACCCTTCCAATAAGTCTTTTTTTAATCTTATTTTTTATTGGTACATAAGTAGATGCACGTATTTTGGGGTACATGTGATGATCTAATACATTTATATAATTTGTAAAGATCAAATCTGTAATTGGGATAGCTGTCACCTTAAATATTTGTCTTTAAGCTACAAACGTTCAAATTATTTTCTTCCAGATGTTTTGAAATATGCTATGGATTATTGTATGCTACATTCGCTCTACTGATCTAGCAAACGCTTCTCTTATTTCCTGCACTGAAGTGTATGTTTGTACCTATGACTCAAACTCCTTTCCTTCCCACACCCCCTACTATTCTCTGATCAGTGGTAACCACTGATCCAGTCACCTTCTTCATCTTCATGAGACCCACATATGCGTAAGAACAAATAAAATCTTCATTTACCCTTTCTGGTAATGCTATCAATAGTGTTGATTCATATAAAAAGAAACTGGAATTTAGATGAGACAGATTACCTAAAATTACACAGTTAATGAACTCACAGAGCTGAAGCTGGAGCCCAAATCTGATTCTAGAAGCATGCCCTAACCACTGTGATATGTCCTCAGGATAGAAAAGCAGATGGTTGAAGGCTAGATCTCTATTCTTTGTGTGATTCAAATATTCACTGTGGACTTCTATCACAGATACAGAAACTGCAGACCCCACCCAACTCAATGTGTCCCAGTCAGTAGTCACTGAGTTCCTCCTACCACGTGTTCAAGGCAGTGTTTGGCCCATCAGAGACAAAAGCTTGGTGGGAAATATTCTAACTTCCGTACTTTGAGTTTAAACAACCTACAGTCTAGTTATGGATTATGCCTAGAAACCCCACCCAACCTCATGATGCTGTACAAAAGGCTGGGGACTCCAAATGCACAGTGAGCATCTTCCTCCCTGGCAGCAATGGCAAGAGTCTAAGGGATCTAGATGACTTTTAAGACATTCCACGCTTCACAGTAACAACAAAAACAACATCAGAATACCAGTAATTATAATAGTAATTAGTTTAGTCCATGCCTGACCATTTGTTGGGCACCTACGGGTGACTCAAGCACTCTGCTGGTAACTTTACTCACTTAATTAGTGATGTGATTGAAAATTCTGCCTGAAAACAAAATTCCATCAGAAGCCAAAATATAAACCCTTTTCTCTAAGTGATGCCACAAGTACTCATGGAATTGAAACCTAACAGACAGAAACCCCTGGGAAGCAATTTCTATATACTGTCTCTCCAAATTGGCTCTAACAGTACTAACAGAAATAATAAAAAGAACTGGGAGTGAGTGGTGGGGAGGAGACAATGCTCATTTACTTATCAATTCCAGCCCCAAGTCCAAGGGATTTTTTTCTGATTTCACTTGCAAATTTTTTCTTCATTCTAGTTCTTAATGTATCTTTGTCTTCTTTTTCTCCAGCTCCTAACTTCAGGAACATGCCCTAATTGGCTCCTGGGTGCAGTCACAGTCCCACTGGCCCAGAAGTGGGAAAAGGGGAGAAGTTTAGACGCTGGTGTGATGGTCCTTGCAGGGTGGCTTTACTTGATGTAGAGACAGAAGGCGGAGGTGGGAGAGGGGGGTGATGGCAGCCCTCCTGGGTCAGCTCTTCCTGGAAAGGCCTCTAACTCTATGCCTTTTCCCTCAAATTACAAAGCAAACCCTGCAGACATCATCCTGTGAAAGGAGACGCTCTGACAAATGCAGGGGACTCAGGCAGCGGAGGTCTAAGAAGAGCAGGGCAGAGGTCAAGGAAGTCAGAGTCTGTCTGGGAGGTCTGGACAGCTGCCATCGTGGGACAGTACGAGCGTCTCCCCAGCAGGCAGTTCCTGGGGCTGCTAATTGCTCATTTCTCTATATATATCCGGCTTAAGCAAGGGCAATTTTGTCCAGAGAGAAAGACAAAGAGCCGAAGATGGATTTAGGAAGGCACAATAGATCCATAAAAGTAGATGAATAAATAAAGGCATTAACTTTTAATGTAAATAGGACTGAAGCATTCTTATTACCTTATCTCTTGAAGATACAAGAGGAAATTCCTTCTGCCAATTTGAACAGCTTTAAAGTGTACTTGAGGACACTTGGAAAGAAGAAGAAGGACCGAAGTACCAGTTAATATCTGCTTACAGGTGCCAAGGGTAACTCAAAAGTGTTCACAGGGCTGGAGAAGTATGCTGCTGCTCAAATAGCTGTAGACCTAACTAGAGTTGAAAAGAAGCTGCTGTCACTGGCAAACCAAGGACTTTGCCATCCTCATTCATTCATTCACTTATTCATTCATTTATTCAGTCAATGCTTATCGAGTTTTTCCTGTGTGTTGGGTACCTACTACGCTTTGAAGATTGGAAATGGACAAATCTGTGCTCTCAAGGAGCTTGTGCTCTGAATTTAGGGTAATAGACATTCTTTATGGCATTGATGAAGTCTGAGTGTGTCTAGAAACAATCTCAATATTCCTTGAGACTAGACTAAGTTACAGATGGGGATCAAGGCCAGAGGAAAAAAAATGAAGGAAGTCCTATGGTTAGTGGTGTCATTCTTAAAACCATGGCAACAAGTTATTTTTGCCACAAATGTGCTGACACTATTAAAGGTGCATTTCCATGCATTATCTCTAACCCACACAATGCTCCTGGGATCAATATTATTGCACTGCTTTCTAGAGAGGACACTTAAGCTCAGAGAAACTTAATGCCTCACCAAGTCACACAGCTGGTATGTGACTGGACTGTGATTCTTTGTATTTTAAGTTTAAATACTCCCCTTTCACCATTCTAAACCCTCTGTATGTCAGGGCCAGATTAGTTTTTACTAAAACTTATTTTTTATAATAGGTATTATCATCACCTTCAAAACGTCCATTTCAATGGATTCCAAGTTCCTTAGCTCTGATTTAAGCCTCCACAGCATCTTACATTTTGGTCTCACAGGCCATCAATGCTTCAATATACCCTTCACATCAATTAAACCAAACTACTTGTCATAACTGAAAACTTTGTTAATTCCCCCACATTCATATTAATTAAAAAGGCTGTTGTTCCCGATTAAATGTGGGAGGCAGAGAAGAAGAACATGACAAAGTTGATTCTGCATTTTTCAAGGCTGAGTGATTAAGAATGTTGTTGCCTTCAAACAAAACAAGAAAATCATGGGGAGAGGTAGCTTGGGGAAGAGAATAAATGTTATTTTAAAGTCTTGTTTGAGCTCCTTGGAGAATATTCAGGAGAAGAGCATCCTGGCCTCCACTCAGGAAAGTCCCCAAAGTTCATAAGGGCATCAGAGTGGGAGTTGATGATTTCGGAAACTTCTACAAGGGAGTGAGAGCTGAAGCTGCAGGAATAAAGGAAGTGAGCTTAGGAGAAGGGACTGGAATAAGAAGGAAAAATTCCACACTGAATCTTAGGAAAATCTTAAGGGCCTGTTATGGTTAAGGGTGGGCAAATAGATGTAGGGGAAATTAGAGGAAAACAAAAGCAAGGCACAGATTCCTCCCTGTATTTGTTTTTCGGAAAATAAACATGAAGAAGCAAGGGATAATTTGATCCCCAATCCAAGACTCCTCAACTTGCTCCATGACTTTTAGGGGCTTTCCATAACTGTTGAGGATAGAGGCATGGAGCCCAGCAGATGACACACATGAGCTCTTGCTCGTCTTTATACTGTGGGTCTTGGTTTCATTGATAGCACTAGCATAAAGTATCCATAATGTATCACGGGTGTTGGGGGAATCTATCAGGGAGAAATCAGAAGATGGATCTTATAGGATACAAGACCATTGCTAAATCTAGGATATAAGAGGTAAATGAGTTAATTAGGAAGACATAATGTAATTGAAAAGATTAGAAAACAAGATATATGAGAGCACCTTCAAATAGTTTAGCATTGCTAGAGTACAATCAGGTAGGAATACAGTTTTTGGAAAGCTTGAGATTAGATAGAAAAGCAGGGGCCATTTATACACTATGATAAGTTTTGATGTTATCCTTCAGATGATAAGAAACCACTGAAATTTTTTCAAGCTGGGCAATTATATAGTTCAGATTATTTTTAGAAAGACCTTTCTGACAGAGGGAGGATGAATTAGAGAACAGGGAAACAGGGAGATAGTTTAGGAAGCTGCTATAGTTATCCAGGCAAGTGATGGTAAGGGTTTGAACCAGAGGAGTGATGGTAGAGATACAGAAGAACATATAGCTTTAAGAACTCTTTTAGAGACGAAATTGTTTGAACTCATGATGAACTGAATGTGGAGGATAAAAGCAAGGAGCTGTAGAAGTTATATAGCAGCCCACCTTTGGTGACTGAGGAGATTATAGCACTGGCAACCGATATACACGCACAGGAGTAGGTAATGGCTTGAAGTAAAAAGGTATTAAGGTCAGTTTTGGGTGTGTTGAATTTGAGATTTCTATGATGGATCAGTAGGAGATCACTGGCAGACGTGAAAAAATATACGAATGTAAATCGTGGAGAGTCTAAGCTGGACATAATAGATTTAGGAAGAAGAGGGTTGATTCCTGGAAAACACCGACATTTCTCAGGCACTCGGACGAAGAGCAAACTGGGATGGAAATAGCGGAGAAGCTCTCAGAAAAGGGCTAAATTTTGTACAAGTTTTGTAGAAATGAGGAGCGCACAGAAGCCTAAGAACGAGAGGACACTGATCTCAAGTAGAGCAGAGGTACCCATTAAAAAGAGAACTGTATTCAGCAGTCAAAGCAGCGGGTGGCTCCTCACGATGCAACTTGCTACCCTCCATGACCTCAGCACTAAGCTATCGGTTTAGGAAAAGTGAACAACAGTGAGTTGCAGAGGCAAACTTTGGCCACATGTGGTTCCCATGACTCCTCTTACTGCATTGCCAGACCTCAAGGGATGCTAAGGTTGTTCTACATCTCCTCATGGACTGGGATTTAATTTAGGTTGTGCAAAAGCATCCTTACTTAAGAGATAGGGATGAGTCCACAGGCAATGCCAAGGTCTTCACAGGCAAAACGGACTTCAATGAAACTTTAAGAAAGTAGAGAAATGCTTTTAAAATGAGACACTGGGGACCCTACACCAAGGAGTAGAAAGGTGTTGCCAAGGCTCACTTGCACAACTGCTGATCATGGTTACCTAGTATGTGTGAGAGAACGAACCTCTTGCTTTCTGGGACTCAGAAACAAACAGATTTTTTTGTAACTGTAAAATCCAGGCTGGTAGAACACTTGCTGCATATATTAACCTAGGAAACCAAACTACTTTTAGAATTTTAAAAGAGAAGAATTAAATGTCTTTCATAGGAGGTGTAGTATAACAATCTATAGGCTTGGGAGGGTTTTTCTTTCCATTTTCTTGAAAATAACACATCTTGTAGGTGAGAATATATGGTGTCGATGGTAATTGCGTTTTTGCTGGAGCTACGTTTTCATTCTCCTCCCTTTCTCTTCCAATATTAATTATCAGGACTAAAAATAGTCCATTGTGAGATCTTTGTGCCTCTGGGAGGCTTCTGTGGAAATCTGACATCTGTGCAGGAGGCTCTGCTGAGATGTGTGTCTCTGTGAAGCTCTCTCCTGTTTGTGAATTCAGTAAACACTTGCATGGTAAATGCTGAAGTGTCTGTCTCTCACAATGGCTATGAGTGGCAGCCTGTGAGAACAGTGTCTTTTTGAGCAGACATGATTCATAGTGCCTGGAGGGAATACAGAATGCATGGAATATTTATGATTAAGAGCATTAATAACAATAGGAAAATATTGACACAAGAACATTCCACACTGTAACTGTAGGGTACAACCAAACTGACATAGGCTCTTAGAGTTTTCTTTTGTGTATGTACCTATAAACAGGTGTACCACTCACCCTGACTCCATTTGGAGAACAATAATATGAAGAAACTTTAAAAATAGAAAAATTAGTGAGTTGTTTGTATCCTTGGTCAATTTAGGTGGAGTTAGATGGGTGCTAGGAAGGTATTCAAGGACCAATATCTAGCTGCTGAAATTAGAGACTCATGAATTTGAACTAAGCCTCTTCCTAAAAAAAAAAAAGCAGCTATCACTGCTGGTCAAGTCATTCTCCAATTGATGAGATTTCATTTTACCAGATATTCTTTAATTATCTTCTTGGAATGAATGGCAGTTCTGATGGAATGCAAGGTGAGGGGAAAGATGAAGGATTACGTGGTAGCATGGATATAACTTTCGTACTTCCTAATCAAGACACATGTTTTGACAAATGAGTGCATTTCTAGGGAAAGTAAGATTGATTACTTTAAAATGGATTGTTCTAGAGAATCTGAGATATGTGGTTATGTAACTATGAGGGACTGGCTTGTTAAGTAATCCTAGGTGGAGTTTCAAAGTGGGGAGCTCTATACAGTTATGGAGCAGAATAAGAGCTCTGGGAGGCAGGGATGTGTCTAGGAGGAGGATGAGAGGTAGACCAGGGAAGAGCAGGAGGAGAAACCGTTTCACAGCTGTGCCCACATGGGAGTAGTTTACAGACAGTTGTTGGTGCTACAGAATTTTTTGTTTTAATTTTTAACCCCAAATAGTCATTTCACAGCCCTTCTGGTCAATGTGAGTTATTATTTGATTTTCACAAATTATTTAATTTATATATGCATTATACACTGGCAATCGAAAAACAAATTTTGTTAAGTTAACTATTTAAGCCAGGCACAGTGACTCACACCTGTAATCCCAGCTACTCAGGAGGCTGAGGTGAGAGAATCACTTGAGCCCAGGAGTTCAGGTCCAGCTTAAGCAACATAGAAACTGTCTCTCCGCCAAAAAAAAAAAAAAAAAAAAAAGTTAACTATTTGATTCTACAGTTACTTACTACCTCCTAGGTATAAGAATGTTACAAGTCACTGAGACTATGATATGAATTTAAGGGTTGAGAAATTTACCTGTTATCAAAAATAATAACTTGGATATTTATCTACTCATAGTTTCTCATTTAATGGTATATAAATTACTCACTTGGAATTAAGAATAGATTTTAGTCCCAAATTATTTTCTTGTTGTCACACATCATATATCAGGGTGCAGACTAGTCAGTTGGTGTACATAGGGGTTGAAAATGTACTTTTTTTCTAATCTGAAGAAAAATATAATTTGGAAGACAAATTTGTTGCAATAAAAAACTTCTTACAGCCCCTCTCATACAAAATAAACTATAGCCACTTGTCATCCCAAATAATAGGCAAGGAAACTCCGCATGGAGAGGCTGGGAAGGCTCGTGCTGGCCTTCGATTTCTCCTCATTTAGTCCTATCTAAAGATTATTCCAGAGTGTTGTCAGTTACAGAATCTTCATCTTTGTAAAGATGAAGGCAGGCCGAAAACATTTGCTTAAAGATATCCACTCGAGTGAGTGGCTTTTCTGATCTCTGGGCCAGTTGGTCAGGTATCTTTATCACTTAGAACAGAGCACCATTAAGCTCTTTGTCCTGGTTCTTCGAGTTTTCCAAATTATGGTGTTGGAGCACCAGGGTTCAATGTCGATGCCTAGAGTCTGCTGTAGGAACACATGGGACCAAGCAGTTCTGAAGGACACCTCACAGCTATGCTGTGGGCTCCAGATCCTGCCCATACCTGCTCCCGTAAATTCATCTTTGACTGGAGCAAGTCTTCGTTTATTGATTGCTTTGTATTCTGGAGAGTTATGTAACATTTCATTTGAAGGCAAAATAATGATTATTCGGTTACATAAGTTTGAAAACCATTGATTGAGATTATCCAAAAGAATCTCAGAGAATAACCTGATTTTCCCCTAAAAAGGAATGTTTGAGTATGCTATGGCTCTGTTTCACTGTGAATATTATGCTGCAGATAAAAAGAATGAAATAGTCAAGTATGCTGTTAAACAGGAATATATAGTAATAGTGTTAAGTTTTAAAAAGACAAATGACAAAACAATACGTACAGTATAATTCCATTCATGTAAAAAATAAATCAAACCTATGGTCTCCTGTATGTACAACTAGGTATAGGCACTTGGGGCTTCCTCTACATCTACCTTTTGGTAATGTAGTAAGTGGAGCCCACCAAAGCTTATCAGGAAAAGAGAGATGTGAGCCTGCCACTTGGAGTTGTATTTTTATGTCAGAGACCTTTGGTTTGTGTTTGGCTTATAGTGCAGTCTCGGCTCACTGCAACCTCCACCTCCCGAGTTCAAGCAATTCTCCTGCCACAGAATCCTTGCTCCCGAGTTGCTGGGATTACAGGAGCCCGCCACTACATCTGGCTAATTTTTGTATTTTTAGTAGAGATGGGGTTTCACCATGTTGGCCAGGCTGGTCTCGAACTCCCGGCCTCAAGTGATCCACCTGCCTGGGCCTTCCAAAGTGCTGGGAGTACACAGGTGAGCCACGGCACCCGGCCATGCTTGGCTTAGGTTTTCTGTCTGCTAACTAGTGACCACGGAACTAGTAAAGCCCCTTCTTCAAAACTAAGGACTGAGCTAAAGGAGAAAGAACAACCTCCCAAGTAAAAGCCAACTTATATTGAAGATACATTTTTTTAAAGATGAGCTTTAGAATCCAGCAGAGAGTTTTTATTTTTTTTTTAAAGAAACATAAAGTAGAAGATGCTCACAAATATTGACTGAACCATGGGAGAAAGAATATTAAGTGACTCAAATTTTAATATATAAAGGATGATCAGTCAGGGAGTTATTTCTATTAAATTCAGAGGCAGATCATTCTCATTGCTTCTCTCCATGGCCTCTCTGAGAAACAAATGTATTTTTTGGCACACCAAACGTTATGTACCAACTTATTCAGATTAATATTACAAAGGGTTGATGAAATTTTCTAAGCAGTGCTAAGAGCTAAATTGATGTTTTATTTTTCTTAAATAGAATGTGTTGATACTTGTTTTTATGGTTACTATTAGTTGCATATTCAAGTTATAAAAATGGCATACTTTGGTAATTATTGTAACAGTTAGAGATATTGAGCATCTATATGTCTCCTATGCCTCGGCTTAAAAAAGGGGGAAAAAAGCTTCAACAAATTAATTGAGTGCCTACTGTGTTCCAGGTAGCATGCAAGGGGTCAGAATGCAAAGATAATTTTTAATTGTTTCTAATATTTTGGTATGTGAAATAGACACATACCAAAAATAGCAGTAAAAGGCAATAGATGTTGGAAAATAGGCTGGCAATTGCTAATATGGAGATGGATGAGAACTAGACTGCAAATTCCAGGTAGGCAAAGACTGGGTTGGGCCTCATTTTCTCTGTATCATCAAACCCCTAGCAGAATGCATGATACTTGGTATATGTTTAGTAATTATTGGTAGAATGGGAGAGTGAATGGACCTATGAATGAAGCGAGAGTTGTTGGATCAAGCTTCATGGAAGATATGACCTTTTAACTTGGTCTTGAAAAAAAAGAAATGAGTAAAGTGAGGAAGAAGCAGAAGGCATTCCAAGTAGAGGCTTGAGCACATTAAGGAAAACTTAAGTCAAATGTGTGGAATAAAAGGAAACTGTGCCACCTTTAAATGCATATATTTAATGTGTTAAACAATATGCATACATACACACATAAAGGATATTTGTGTTATATGTGTTTGATCCTTGTATATTTTATTCAAATGTTGAGTATCCTATATATTCAAATTTAAAAATTCTGAGCTCTGAAACCACCTACTCTAGAGGATCATCCATGCTCAAGCCCTGCCTTTCCATATCCTGATAACAGCATTTACCAACACGATTGTTACTCTAATGTTCTGTGTAAACCTCATGCTTTTCAGGCCTCATGTTAATCAGTAATATGAGTACTCACTGTCAATAGTTACCACAAAACCTTTGGGGACCTCAAAGTCCTCATGATCTTTCCTTTTATTTGTATTGTATCTGATAAAGTTTGGGGCTATTCCAAAGCTTGTTAGCAGGAAAGAGTCAATATTAAGCGGCCAGTAAGATCTCCAGAATCATCACAGGGCAAGCAGATGTATGCCAGCCATATGTTAAAAGCTTTTAGAGACAAGTTAAACAGTCTCTTCTAAGTGCATTTGTGTTATCCTCTTTCATTTCAGCTTTATTCATCATATTCAACAATGCGAAAATATGTCTTCATTATTTAATACCTTTGCATATAGCATATTGCAAAAAGGAGTAGTAATAAAATCTAAATCAAGCTGTTTTTAAGCTGAGGTAGCTGCAGAAAGTTCTTATAAGAATAGAAAGATAACAGCTTAGAGTTCATAAACAAAGTGGCATGTTCTTTCTCTTTCTTTGATTTTTAAATGTTATCAGACTCTATGAGTAGACATGTCTTGTCTTCTATATTTAGCTAAAAGGATGGTAATAGCCTTGATAAATGCTATTTGCTGTCTACGTAGATTCTATGTGAGAGAAGCAGGGTAGGGTGATGGTGGTGATATAGCTACTGAAAATTCAAATGCTTCCAGGAGGTACGCTGAGATATCTGGGTAAGCAAAAATGGCAGCTGTAGCTACCTGAAAGGAAGGCTTGCAGTCTCTAGAATCATCTTAACCAATCTAGTCCATTTATGGCATACCTATTTTAATGGGAAGCCAATTCCTGTGGCTCCATTTTGCTACACTTTTTCAACCAACGATTATTTTCACATACTTTGGGAAAGACGGGTATGGTGCTTAGGAATTAAGAGTAAAGAAGATAGTTTTCCCCAAGACTAGGAACCTTGTTCAATTTGGGTAACAATTCTGCTAATCATAGAAGCAAAACACCATCCTCCCCACCTCCTAGATCTGTTGTCTACAAATTTTTTCGCACAAACACAACACAACCCTAGACAGACTAGGTCCTTAGAGGTTTTTGCTCTAGTCCTTGGGGCCTAGGGGTGGGTGCATATGCAAACTTCTCTGTCTGTCACTTTCTCTCTTTCTATGTTTCTTTCCTTACTAGCCCCAACAAAAAAATGTAGATTATTTTGTCTTCATAGAATAAATGTTCAAAAACAAAGCTATAAGGCAGAACTCCAACTGGCAATTTTTGTTAAAAAAAAAAAAAAGAAAAAAGAAAAAGAAGAAAGGAGGGAGACACAAAGAAAAATATAGATAGGGCAGACATATGTCTATTCAAAACCATCTGGCCTCTTAGGCATTTTTGCAACTGATGCTTTGTCCAAGCATAGTAATGACAATAATAATAATAGCCAAATTGTATTGATTATTTAACTCTGTGTCAGGCACTCTGATAAACATTTTACATTCACTTTCTCATTCAGTCTGCACAAAAGCCTCTATGGACATGATTATGTCATGTATGTGAAAATCCAATCTTTGAGAGGTTGAATTGCTTGCTCACTGTCACACAGCCAAGTGGTTGACTCTGGACAGTATCCAGATCTAACTGATTCCAAAGCTACTTCTTTTAACTAAAACAATGTATCACTTATTGAAATTGTAGCCAAACACAATAGAGGGTAAGTACCTGTTAGGAAAAGCTAGTTTGATTTACAGCCAAATCAAATTTAGGCATATGCTGTCGGTGGCTCTTAGCTGATTCAACCCTTGTCATTCCCAGAGAGAAGCAACATAAACACAGATTTGACATCGCCCAAGAAAGCAAGCCAATTAAAAACTTCTGTGGCTGATGCCTCTGCCATGTTCTACTGATGCCCAGAGTCTTAACAGCTTAAATGCTGGTGTTGATTTCCTCCAAGAGCTTTACAGGTCATGGATGAAAATTGCTATTTTGTTCTGGATGCACAGATCCTAATTCTGGGGCTCAGAGAGTTCTGTGGAATCTTTGAAATCAGCCCATGCCCCATCTCCCCCAAATGCCTTTACCTTTGCAGTACTGTAGTTGATTGTCTACAGGCAGTTCCCAGAGCTAAAATAGGTTTCAGACTCTTCAGAGTTTTCATTAATGGAAACTTGCAGTTCAGCAAAAGGGAAAAAAAAGAAAGTAAAAGCGTTGTGGTACAGACAGGTGTTAGAGAGGACCATCTGCTTGTTAATAACTTGCCCACAGATTTTCATGCAGCAGGACAGGGACACATTTATTATGCGATGCTGGGCCCATTCCATTCCACTATCATTTCTGTAGAAATATTATTACTTGCACAACGTACTATATTTTTTAATTTACTTTTTAAAATCCTCCTTTCCCTGGATCATGTTCTCAATATGCCTTTTCCCTTTCTCCCCCACTTCCTCCTCCCCTGTCCTAGTGTACCACTTTTTTCTCAGCTCTTGCACAAACTGCAGCAGCCTCAAACAGAAGCCATCATCACCAGCAGGAACAGTCTCTCAGTTCACAGAGAGACAAAATTCACTGAGAGACAGAACTCTGATTACATCCACTGAAAAGAATACTTTCCAGTACAGGTCAAAATGTAGCCCAACAACTCAATGACAATTTTAAATTTTTGATTTGATTTTGTATTACACACACACCTTGAAATAGGGCATATCTGCCTTGAACTCAGGGTTGGGAAATCTGAGTGATAAGAAACGTCACATGTAATTCTGGCTCTGCCAGTAACTAGTAGTGTGGACTTAGGTTTTACGTATAAAATAAGTGCATTGACTTATTAATAATAATAATTTATATTTAATAATTAATAATAAAAATAAGTGTGGATTGATGGATTGAGTCATTCATTCGTGAAAATCAGACCGTGCATTATTTTCCCCAGACCTGACCAGCTTAGATTTTCATACCTATTTTCAACATGGTGATATAATGGAATATTCAGCCTTGGCCAACAGACTCTTGAGTTAAACCAGACCATCCCTTTGGAAACTTATGCTTTTTTCTCCCTGTACCTAGCTATGTGTTATGTATTGCATTCTGAAATGAATATGGTATTCATAATTTGACCAAAAATTACTTTTTAATTAGAAATTTATAGATATAAAAATTATTACAAAAGAATATAAATGGTAATTTTAAAATTATAAAAACATATTATCTCAATATATTTTAAATACACAAATATTATTACTCAATTACCTAATTGTTATGGCTATTGCTATATTCTTCTCAATGTTTTCTCATGTATATATTTTAAGAAATTTAGTAATTTATTGACAGTATAGGATAGTAGCAATGTCTCCATGTCTGCTCCAGGACTGGATGTTATTATTTAAAAATATTATTGGCAAACCTGTCAGTGAAAAATGTCATTTCAGTATTATTTAACCTTCATCTACTTCAGCGCTTATGACCTTATGTATTTTCTTTTAATATGGCTGTTTGTCTCAAAGGTAAAGAATCTTTATCTCAGGTAAGTTTGCATTTATTCATAGCCCTTTTGGATGCTGCTTTGTAGGCTGATAGACAGTGAACCAGAACAAAATCATAGCTAAAAACACAGGTTGGGGCACACATCCTCGTTTTTTTCTTTATTATTTGTGAGGCATTAATAAAATTTGTTAATCTTTCTAAGTTTGCAGTGACACACAACTTTCTTCATTACTGTTATGAGAAAATCGAATGAGACACTATGTTTACACACTTGGTGCACTCTTTAGCACTAGCAAATCCTCTTAAAACGTTAATCATTATGCTCATCATTTTTTTCTTTAATCTATTAAATGATTCTTTCTCCTATAATTGATTTTTCATGGTTACAGGACAAGTATCACTAATTAATTAATTAGTTGTTTTAACCATTAATTAATTGATTAATTTATTCTTTGTTCATCTAATCCTAGGAGTCATCTTTATTCTTTTACCTAAGCCATGGGTGGCTCTGTTGGCTACACCTCTACACTTCATCTCAATTCTCACCATTTCTCTCCCGTGTCTAGGGCTGCAGTGATCTCTCCTCTTATCTACTTGGTCTGCTGGCTGGCCTCTTTTTCTCTACAACTTTCTTTGCCCAGCTCCCACCTCAGTCTATTTTCAACACTGCAAGTAGAGCTCATCTTTAAATATGAACGAGGCTACATATTTAATTATTTCACAATTAAATCCTTGAATGTGGTCTAATTGTGTTGGAATAAAATGCAAGCCCCTTGCCCTAATCTGCAGGAAACTGAGCGAGATGCCCCTGCCTGCTTCCACCACTTCACCATCCACTGCTCTCCTCCACCGTTACCTCTCCCAGACACACTGATATCCTTGCTGGTCCTTGAATTCACCAAGCCATTTCTCTCTGTGGGGCTGTCCAACTTGTTCTTCACTCTGTCTAGAATGTTCTCCTCCCAGACCTTCACACAGGCTCCTGCACAATGCCGCCTTTCCTATACACCTGCCCTGACTTTCTTGCCCCGACTTCAGACACCTCCTATGCCTTTGTAATCTTTTATTTTCTTTATTACTCCCATCACTGTCTAAAATTACTGACATTTCTATTTATGTCTTCTGGTGCTTTTTTTTTCCATTTCACATCTCCAGAACACCATGAACATGCTCTCTCCTTAAAGGTAAAGGCAGTATGTTCTATTTATTGCTGTATGCCTGACACCAACAACAGAATGAACAATCAGTAACTATGAGATGAATAAATAAGCAATTATTTTGTGTGTTTACTACATTCCAGGCACACACAGAATTGGTAGGTCTTAGACCAGGCAGTTGGTCATCAATCACTGGTGATTTTAGTTGGTCTTCCTTTTATCTTTGTACATCCTGGACCACTCCTTTTTTTGGGAAGACATACAATGAATGCAGGTTTGTATGTAACCAAGAATGAATCCTGGCTGTGTTCAGAAAACTTAAGCCAAGCATGTCAGGGAGGTCCTGCACTGCAGGTCTCTTGCTATGGGCATATTCACTCACTGGAGGACCCCGTCACCCACGCAACAGGGTAAACCTCTAGTTTATATACCTCAGATAGCTCCAGGTCTTGGCAAGGCCTGGGCCTGGACAGTCACCAGTATTCCAGCGGTTGAGGCCCCCCTGCCCTTCGCTGTCTCTCACATATTATGGTAACCTGGATCTCCACAATTCTCCATCGTTTTTCCAGATACTAGCCAGGTACCCTGGCTTATCCTGGGCTGGGTTTTTAATTTTTCCCCACAGATCTCTCCCCCCACACACTCCTCCCTCGGGGCCCAAGTTACAGTAATGAACTGGCCCACCTCTCACAATGCCTCCACGTGCACATGCATGTGCCCTGATGCCCACAGAAAATGCACATATGAGAAGCAGCTGTGGCCCCTCCACCTTTGGAAAATGTTCCTCACTTAGACAAAGCCTGGAGAGAGGCTTCCGTCTCACTTTGACTTGATGAGTTGATATTGCTCCTCGTATAGCTTTCTATTTGGAAACAGCTCTGTTTATATCACACACATTTTCTGTATTTCTACGGTCTCATTTTTTACTGTTAAGGACACTTGCCTAGAAACAGAATCTGTGCTTTTTTTCCCCAGTGTTCATCTCCTCTGGCTGCCTGTTCTTCACCTGAGTATATCACGTTTGATTGCTACGCTGCAAAGCTGGGCACAGTTTTATCCCCGCTATATAGTATCAATCTGTTTACCTATCCGTCTTTCTTCCTATCTTTATACACGCACGAACACATAAATGTCTCTAGTGAAATGTGTATGTGCTAACATTTCTCAGAGATGCAGGAACAATGCTTCTTTTTATCCCGCTGATAAACCACAAAATAATACTGTACTTAGTTAGCACTTACGTAACATCTTATTTAAGTAATTAATCCTCATAGGTGCCTGTGGAGACACAATTCTTACTGTTCCCATTTTAAAGATGAGGGGACTGAGACAAAGAAAGATGAACTCGCTTGTTGAAGGCAATATGAAAACGTCTCAGCACAGTGGGGGATTAAAATTCAGAGTGACAAACTCCCTCATCCCGTGATTAGATCATCAGCTCATGGTGCCATGTATCCAACCTCTTAGAACTTGGAGAATCAGGTACTTAATATTGCTAAAGGAAATTGATGGAAAGGTGAAACATAAAAGGTACAAAGTGCAGCTCCTCTTTTACTCTACAAGTAATGAAGCAGATTTCTTAGTGTTTAATTTAAGAACCACTTGGTATATGAAATACATTTCTTGAGAGAGAGAGAGAGAAAATGGCTTCGTGTCTAGACTCCTAGTCTTTGGGATTAAGAGCACCTGCCTGGTTCAAGGATCTGCATTTCTCCAAAGTGCTCACCTCACTCCCGTCCCGGTCTGTGGAGCCATAATCATTTCCACAGCAACTCCAAAGGGGGGTGATGATTGTAGCATCGCATGCAGGAGATTATATAGCCTCAGGCTGGGGATAACTAACAGAAGGAGAGAGATTCCTATTGAACAACAATCTTGCTTTGTGCAAATCTGAACAGGAGAGAAGAGGGAAGGGAGGAGAAATACAGGCAATCTAAGATCTAGGGGAAATTGGTTTTAAAGAGATTGTTTTTCAAAGGTTTCTGGAAGATATTGGTTCTTCCAGAGAATTATGGAAAGTGCTGAGATAATTACTTTAGCCTTATAAACTTAAAAAATACACATTTCATAAAAAGTGGGTTTAGTGTTCGGCAAGCTGTCAGATAAATTTGCAAGGAAACCAGAATCTCTGGGAGGAAAGGGCACCCGGCAGGCAGAGCTCACAAAGGGATGGTGATGTGTTGGACAGTGGCCCACATTCGGACCCTGGTCACCACTTAACTGCTCTATTGTTTACGCCGGTGTCATGCACATGTGCAATTTGTTTAATTCACGTAGAGTCGTGGTTAAGAGCAGAGACTCTGGAGTCATGAAAACCTGGGTTCCACTAAACCCGCTAAGTAAGCTATTTAAGCTATTTCACTTTATCTGTAAAACGTGAATTTTACCTACTGCGTGGAGATGTTGAGAATTTTAAATGAAACAGTCCACGCAAAGCATTTATAACATGGCCTTGTTAACCACAGATGCTGAAAAACGATAATTTCTCTGGTTCTTGTTATTGATATTACCAATATGAAAGCCATAGATGGTTAAACAATCTGCTTCAGACATCCATTTTCTTCATTTCAGATACACTTTACTGTGTAGACGTGGTCTTGGGGGAGGCACCTTTGTTTTAGCCTTAGATTTGTTCATCCTCTCATTCATTCATTTATCCATGTTCATTTTATTAAAAAAAATACTTGAATTAGGTTACAGAAAGATACAAAATAAATTTTAAATCCAGATCTCTTTATTATGTATATATCAATAAATAAAATTCGAATAGTAAGAATATGCAGTTTATATATTAAAATAAATGTTATAAAGCCTTGCAGAGCTAACAAGATAGGAGCTCAGCTGTGAGGTTCCTGATTCATGAGGCAAAGAGTAAAAGAAGGTCTTTAAAAGATTTTGCATTGTCCATGAATATAAACACATCAATCTCACTTAGGTCAGGGGTCAGCAAACCAAGCCCAGCTGGCCAAATCCAGCCATTCCCGGTGAGCCAAGGAGAATTTTACATTTTCAAGTGTTGTTTAAAAACATGAAGAAGAATGAGCTACAGAAACAGCATATGATACTCAGACTGTAATATTTACTCTCTGACCCTTAACAGAAAAAAGTTAACAACTTCCCAGCAAAAATACCTAAGAAAAATTTCTCCCCTCAGAAAGAGACTTCATCTCAACTTCATCTTCCTCCACTTTTCCTCTTCTTAACTACACTCCAGTCACTCTGCCTATTCTCCTGTTCTCTCCTTCTGGGTTAAGCTTACAGATGAGAAGTCCCTCTCCACTGTATCCTAGTGGCATAGAACACCCAGCCTTTGCCTGGTGCTTCCACTGGTCCTTCAAACCTGTGCTTAAGTCTTACTTCCTCAGAGAATCTTCTCTGATCACCTAGTCCAAAATAGATTATCTTGTTGTGTCTCAATAGTAACCTGTTACTTTCCATTGCAACAATTTTCAGAATCTGAAAGTTTCTATTCACTCACTCATTTACTTGTTTTTTTTGATTCTCCATGAGGATAGGGACCATGATTCAGTTCATCTGAGCTGGTTAATTCTAGTTCTCAGTATTGGCACAAAATAAACAGTAAATAAATACTTGTTGAATGCAAAAATAACAATAGAGATGTTCAATGGGCTATTTTTTTTTAATAGCATCCGCAGCGGAAACTGCAGGCAAATACCTAAGTGTTCTTTATTAAACTGGTGTTGGGTAAGGTATTAAACAGTGTAGAGGAGGTTGGGAGTTGTGGTATAAAACAGTTGTTTCTATATGTGTTTTGTCTGGTTAGTTCTAAAATCTATGATACTCAGAATAGTAGACGGATTGCACATTCTTCAGACTATCTTTTCACCAAATTTTCATAACTGATGAAGTTTGTATTCACTTTCAAGGGTCCACAGACATTATTTATTGCATAACAAATGTAAACTGTGATAGGCTATACCATGCTAATAAACAATCCCAGAATTATAGAGACTCAATATAATGAAGGTTTATTTCTCAATGTTGCATTGTAGTTATATGAGAGTTTAAGCAGGTGATGTTAGATTGCACTGCTTGAAAACAGAATCTGAGACAGAGTTGCTTGCAGAGAGTCTATTGTGAAGTACTTCTGACAGATCTATCTATAAGAAGTGAAGAGGCAGAACTGGGAAGAAAGAGAAGCAGACCCACAGCCTGGCTCCAAGTGAAGCTGTGGCCAATCTCTAGTGAGATTTTCATTTTCTTCAATCAGTTAGACATTGGCCATGGATTCTCTCCCTAGTGGACCTCGTGTTACACATGGAAGTCCTCCATGCAAAAGCCATTCCCATAGAGAAACTCAGCTCTGAGTTACTATCAGTGGGTTTTCCTGGCAGCCAGGGGACAGTGCATCACCCCTAAAGAAGGGGCTGGAGTAGAGCAACAAGGCCACCACTGGTGCTGCTTACATCTGCTTGCCTATTAGAGTAATTTCAGTCATCTAGGAACAGCTATTTAAAGTTTTGAGACAGTCTTGTTTCCTGGATTAGGGGGATAGACTATGGAATCCACTGCTGTAGCAATACAAGGATGTAATAGATCATTTTCACTTTTCTTCCACTAACACCTGTTCTAGACTCTCCCCATTTCAGCCAGTGTCTCTGCTGGACTAGACACTTGGCCTTGTGGATTGACCAAGGATCTCATTTCTGTGGGGTCTGAAGCCTAGTTTCTATGACCTGCTCAGGCTGTGGCTACTGTATTTGTCCATTTACCTTTAAAACTGGACATGGAACATCAAAAGCTGCCACAGAGGACCACTGGATCCCAAACATAGTCTTACCTGATGCCCCATGATGCAAAAGCAGCCCTACTACCAGGATTCTGATCCTGGCGATCAGAATCAAATTGTCACTGTCAATGTGGTGACTTCTTTTCCGATTTTCTGATCTCATGGCATGAGGAGCGTGAAGTGACGTGGAGGTAACTATAATGTAAAGTATAGTGGGACTCATTCTGTATCCCCAAGGGGAGGCCCTGCACCTCTGGGGATACAGAGGAACCATAACCTCTACACCTGTATCCTGAAGTTGCAAGAACAGGAAGAGCAGATTTCCCGAGTGAATCACTGGAGTAGATGGCAATCAGGGTCACTCCTACTTCCACCCTTTGGTTTTTGTACTGATGGACTTTAGCTCTTGAGAAACCTGCCCCATAAAATGAAATCCTTACAGGGTATTGCCACCAAGTTGACACCTCAGCTGCAATTTTAAAAAGACATTCACAATTCCATCAGGTGAGGAGATTTAGAAAAGCTCGGGATGTGGTAGAATCATGGAATTCTCTTGGCCCTATGTTCATGGCTGTACCCCCTTAGTTGTAAAGTGAGTGCTCTAGCTCAAGGCAATATTGTACAGGATGCCCTGTCAGTAAAGAAAATCCTGAGGCTCACTTATGAATAGAGCAAGTCCTTTGTCCTCCCCCAAAACCTGGTGACATCCTTGGCATCCCTGGTGTGGGCTGAGGGAGAGGCACAATTGCAGTCATGATGGACAGCCTGTAAATGTGTTACCTGATGGTGCAGCCTCCTTGTGTCCTCTGACCATGGCTTTGCCTAATCTTATGATGGTTTGCCATTGGGCTGCCCAACGTTATGACTTGATGTGTCTGAAGAATCAAGACCATGATGGATGGCTCTGACTGCACAGTCATTTGATGTCTTGTGAACAGATAGTTTGTCTCTTACTAAGCCACCTAATATTATTGATGTTGCTTTGTGAATGATGTATAGTTCTCTGTTGGATATGTTATGTCCTTTTCTAACCCCTCAATGTCTTTGTGGAGATTCTTCTATTAGTGTTTGCTATAAGCTTCGCTCTGTGTCTTTCCCCCATGCTGAGCTCTAGTATCATCAAGTCTGTTGGTCATTTGGCCTAGGCGTCAGGAATGCTTGCACTATAGCCTGGACTGGCTGCAGAGCAGCTTTCTATTCTGGACCTCAGTCAACAAAGGCTGCCAGCATCCTTGTCACCCAGTAAACAAATCATATTAGTATGCCCAGATGCATAATATTCTGCCTCCAGAGCCTGCAGAGGGCTCCCAAGCCTTATGCTTCTTTATTAGTGTTGGGAAGCATGAAATGCAATAATTTGTTCTTCATTTTTGTCTTAGGATGCTTTAGACTATTGAATCCCTAAAAATTTCACTGATATTGTACACCTCTGAGTCTTTGCAGGGTTCATTCCTTCTCTGTGGAGTAAATACATCTTACTAGAGCCTCCTATGTACTTGTCAGTCCTTGCTCATCTGTTCCATTGAGCACAGTGTCACTGATATAGTAGGTTAACGTGGTATTCTACCAAGTGTCCAGGCAGTCTGTGTCCCTTTGGAATATGTCAGAAAGCTGGAGAGTTGTCATAGCCCTGGGACAAACAGTAAATGTACATTATTGTCCATCCCAGGAGCATACAAAATGCTTCTGATTTTCCCATCTGATAGGAAAGGAAAAGGATGCTTTCACTTTATCACTGGCCACATAACAAGCCCCACAGTCTGTTTTAATCTGCTTCAGCAGGGATACCACATCTGCCACGGCAGCTGGAATGAGAGTTACTACTTGGTTACATTTGTGACAGTCCACTGTAATCACTCATGACTTATCTGACTTGTGTAGGAGAAAGAAAAATTTCAGAAGTAAATTGGGATATAACAGGGAAATATCACATTTCTTTAAGTCTCAGAAATTGAGAATCTCAGAGATGCAGTTTCATTTCTTTTTGCTTGCTGGATTTGCTAGGGATGGGGTAGAGACATGTACAAAGAGTTCCACTATGGTAGCTGTTAATAGGTAAAAGAAACGATATCGGGGCAGTATTCATTCTGTTGTACGTTTGGGAACGGAAATGATCCTCATGTGGATCTATGGACTCAATGTCCCCACCCTACGCAAGCCATTTTTCTCCCCCTCACCTCCCTTCTAGAAGGCAGGTACGATGATGCTTTGGGTCCTGAGTATCAATGTCAATTCATATTCTACATCCAACAACATACCTCTTTCCAAATATGTGGATATTTAAGAAAACAGCTTTCAGTCCCTTTAGGAAGGAAGGAATGAATTTCTATTGAATATCTTTGCCAGCTGTCTTTCCTGAAATGGCTTCTGAGTCCTAAAACTACTTAAGATCCAGAAACTGGGCAAGAGATAGGAAGTAACTATCCTTAAACTCCTGATAACCTGTCCCTGATTTCTTTAGATTCTACAAATTAAGCAGAACCCATCTCTCTTGGCTCTAAGAACATAATGTTTTAGTCCATATCTCCATAGGTCTTGAAAAATTTGACCCTCCTTAGTGACACTTAAATGTTGCTACTCATTATGACAATTGCCTGATCTTGATTTTAATGATTTATCACTGTGTTAAACAAAATTGTCAGGGCTGCTGTTTTGCCCAATCATCTTGAGCTTGTGTACTAGGCCCTGATGGGCCAGACTGAGCCGAAATGGAGTCATTCATGCTACATGTCAAGTAACCAAACTGAAACATTAAGGAAGCAGATAAATCCCAAAAGAGACTAGTTATTTGTTTTCTTGTGAAAACATAAAATTCCAGCATAAGGAAGTCCTTCTTCTCTAACTTTTCCAAAAAAATAATCTTAAATAACCCAATGTTAACCAGTTTTTCTCTGTTGCTCTGTTTCCTTGCTCCTGTATTACAAAACCCTCTGTGCTGCTACTTCCCAGTAGAATCTGAGACCAAATAGTCCATTATGAATGAGACAGAGTGACATCAATGCCTGAAGTATTGGCCAACCTCTCAAAATTGAGAGGTTGACCAAAAGTGGAGAAGTGTTAAATTAAATTCAATCCAAAGCTGCCTCCTTATGTAATTTAATTTTAACCTAAAGATTTCCCCATGCACAGTGAACCGGAAGTCAACTGGATGTGTCCACAAACTGTAATCTACTCTTGTAAGAAGTCACTGAGTCTCAGCCAATCACAGCCTATGAAGGCAGGGCCAGTCATAGGCAGCCACTTGTTCAAATAAGGCAAACACCTAGGTGTAACCGGTCCAGCTGTTTCCGTACTTCACTTTAGTTTTCTGTATGCCACTTGCTGTCCATAAATGTTATCTAACCAAGTGGCAGGAACAGAGACACTCTCAACTTATTTTGGCTCTGGGAGCCAATTTGCAAATCATTCTTTGCTCAGTTAAATTCTGTTAAATTTGATTTGTCTAAAGTTTTTCTTTGACAACTGTTACACGGCCTGTATTATTTGGGGATCCTATTATCTATTAATTATTATTTTGAGATCTGATCATCTTCACTTTATCAGGGAGCCCTGTTCTATAACCACATTTCATGTAGTCGTCTCTGTCTGTAGAGAGCAGCACATACACACAAACATAATCCAGTTAACTACCTAGTAGATTAATGGATTATTATGCTTTATTAAATTAAAATCATATTTTATTTTTAATAAAAGTATTAATGCATTTATCATTTTAATTTATCAAAAGAGAAAAAGAAATTTAAGTGCAAATGAAGGAATAATTGATCTTCAAATAAACATATTAGGTCTTAAAATATCCCTCTACTGTTAAGAGGATAGGATTGTGAAAATCATTAATAGATTGGCTTCCCTCTATCTAGGTCTCCTTCTTAATAAAAAATGTTTTAAATTTAAATAGCATCAATTGATTTCCTCCAATGAAGATGAGTGCACCATTATATTTGCATTTTATCCCATCTTTGCTCCTACTTCTACTTGGTATTTGTTAATTATATTATGTGTATATATTTATGTATATAAACTACTTTTTTTGTTCTTTAGCTACAATTTCCCATAATTTTTTAAATGGCCCTATCTTAACCATCCATTTTTTAAAATCATGGCTTCTATATTGTCAAGTTACTTATTTTGATTTTTAAATTAGTAGACTAAATTTTGTAATTATGTAGAGTTTTATTCATAGATGTTGCATTTCCTAAATTCTTTCTTGTTTGAAAAGCTTACATGATACTGTATTGGTAAATGATTAAAAAAAACAGTCCGTGGTTGGGCTCAGTGACTCATAACTGTAATCACAGCACTTTGAGAGGCCAAGGGGAGAGGATTGCCAGAACCAGCAGTTTAAGACCAGCGTTGGCAACAAAGCAAGACCCCAACTCTATAAAAAATAAAAAATTAACCTGGCACAGTGGCATGTGCCTTTAGTCCCAGTTTCTCAGGAGGCCGAGGCAAGAGAATCACTTGAACCCAAAAGTTCAAGGCTGCAATAAGCCATGATCACACCACTGCACTCCATTCTGGGCAACAGAGCAAGGTCTCATGTCAAGCAAACGAACAAACAAATAGCCTAAGTATAATAATCTTGGATAAAACAAACGTTCTTTGAAAACTGTAAAAAATTAGCCAGGTGTGGTGTCACATGCCTGTAGTCCCAGATACTTGGGAGACTGAGGTGGGAGAGGAGGGACTATGGCTCGAGACCAGGAGGTCAAGACTGCAGTGACCTGTGATCCTGTCACTGCACTCCAGCGTAAGCGACAGAGGTTGACTCAGTCTCAAAACAAAACAAAAAGCCTAAAAATGTAGAGACACTTTCTTACTGATTTTGAATCACAGTAGGGTACACCTGTAGTCTCAGCTACTATGGAGGCTGAAGTAGGAAAATCCGTTGAGCCTGGGAGTTTGAGGCTGCAGTGAGCTATGATCACACTATTGTATTCCAGCCTGGGTGACAGTGGGACCCTGTCTTTAAAAAATCAAAAACAAAAAAGTGAAACAAGAAACAACTCTGAAGGTACTCCAATTGTTTTCTTCTTGCTGGTGATTTGTTTTGATGCCTGCATGACTGAAAAACTACCTCTTTATCTTTGAAATTAAGTGGCTTAAATGAAAAGCATCATCTCCATACTGACTACTCTATATCAACGTTTCCTGGAACCCTTTGTAACTTTCCAATTTTAAGATTCAATTCTTTCTTCATTGTGGTGAAAATTTTCTTGTGTCTTACCTTGGAAAACATCCTTTATTTCATTTGTTTAGTTGAATATTCCAGGAGTCCAATTAGCCTTAATATAGATTATTACTGACTGCCTCCTGTAGGTATTAGTGGCTTCCAAACTACATACTCTACATACTTTAATCTAGTTATTTTTATTATTGTTGCTGTTGTTTGCATCACTGGTATTATTTAAACCTTTTTTTTTTTGCTCTGTTAGCATTTTTATTTTTTAGCAGTGTCCATTCTATTCCTTGATAATTCTTACGTATTTTCTCCAAGTCTATTCTTGGCCTTCAATTTGTTTACTTAGGTTTATGGTTTTCCTTTCAATGTCCTTTTTTGGTATAAGCTTCCATTTTATTGAATACACTTTTTAAGGTTGTTCTACAGTAGAAAAGATCATAAAATTCTTCTCTTTCCCAATTGTACATGGGCATGGGATCCTTTGTCTTTTGCATGCAGTCGTGCTCTCTCTCTCTCTCTCTCACACACACACACACACACACACACGTATGTGTGAATAGTTTTTCCACCATTTCTTTCTGTTATTCCTCAAGCTAAGATAGCTCTGTCTGGGCCCTGAGATATAGGAGATTTATTAGTGATTTGAGCCCAGTTTGTTTCACTGGGGGCTGCAGTTCTCTAGTTGACTGTTTACAACTCTACCCATGTTTCTGGGATTGGGACAAGTCAGTCCTCATCATGGGAAGGTCTCTGTCTTCATAAAAATACCTGGAATGCCTGGGAATTTCCTTCCCATGTGATAATACACTGGGGCTTCCAAGCATTCACCAATGCTAGGAGTAACCACAGACATCATGGCAGTCAAGCAGAAGCAGCACAATTTCTCCCAGTAGACACTGACTCTAATCTTTAGTCCAAAAGGAAAAAGTTTTCTCTATATAAAAGTTGTGTCTGTTAGGGTTATTCATAAGAAATATGTGGACTTTGTTAAGTCCATGTCAAGATGTAAGATGTAAGGAAGTGGAACAGAATTTGGAACTGAGCTCTCTTCTCTCCTTTAGTTTTCTGCCCCATCCCCATTGCTTAGCCATCAGAGGCCAACAAAATAATTTACTTTCCAAAACGAATTTTGTTACCTGTATGTGAACAAAGTAGGTGAGATACAGTTCTTCCTTCCCTGGGAGACTCCCATCAGTTGGATGTAACTTCATACATAATCACAAGTAAACCAAAGCATAGGAGAGCAGTTAGCCTGGTACCTCTAGAACTTAACTAGGTCCTTTTGGATTCAGTTGGACTAAAAGCATATGCACACACAGGGGACAGGATGTGTTTGATTTGTTTAGTTGTATTGAAGTTTGGCTATTTTTGAAGTTAAAAGATAACTGGAAACACAACATTAAATCACTAAAGAACTGTAACCCATGTAAGTGGGAGAGAGTTGCTTCACCTTCATGATGCTCTATAGGAAGCATCATATAATTCTTGGTGTGGGGAACAGCATTTACCTGAAGTGGGACAAATCACACTTCATTGCCTCTAGCTACTTTAATTCTATCACATTAAAGACCTTTTCCTTTTAAAGACTAAAGATGCTATTACTCCAGATGTGTAGTCATCTAGACCTTCTTCCAAGAGACCTGGTCTGGACTGAACTCAAATCCCCCAGCAGACCCCAAGGTGCTAAGATCATTCAATCAATTCTTACCCTCATGTTAAATCTCTTTTACAGCATTATTTGAAGCAAAAAGAAAACAAAATCAAAAAGAATGATGGAAAGGTCTCCTGTGTAACTAACTCGTCTGTCAGACCAGTGCACATTGATTTTGTTAAATGAATTTTCTATTACACAAAGACCACGTTTGATTCCTAAGCCACTGAGAAGTGAATAAAGGAAGGTAGAAAGGACGGAACCATAGGTGTAAGAAATAAAGCACCTTCTGTCTCCAGTTATACTTTGGCTATAGCTTTGGGAGAAAATTAAATGTGTGTGCTGAAAGTATTAGTATTAGATAATTACTAAGCAAAAAAGGCAAAAGGTGTTAATAAATTAAGTTAGCTCCTATTTCATATAACTTATTAAAAATATATTCCTTAAGAATATAATGTTACAACATTGTTAAATGAATTTACAAAATGAAAAAAACCTACATAATCTCCTTCTTCTAACATAACTAGTTGCATCTGCACATATTACTTTCCAGTCTCGACTGCCATGAATTCATGGTTTTACGTCTATTCTGACAGTGTTGTAGTCTGCATTTTCATCGAGCATTAAATTATAAAGACTTCTTATGTTTCTTTCCATTTTATTTTTATAATGATCATTTAAACAGATTTGTCATATTTCTCCAGTGGACATTCTGTAATTTACCAAAATGTCTCCCTATTATTGGTTAATTAAGTTGTTGGGTTTTCCCCCCCTGTGGAGTCATACAGAAATGTGCTCCAAGCTGCTATGGTGGCACAAAGACATAAGGGAAAACACAGCATTAGAAAGATAGAGGCTGCATTGTCCCACGGAACCAAATAAAAACTTGTCTGCTGGCTCCCCTTCTCTCTGGCTGCAAAGATGCCAAGGTTGCTAAGAATCAGGGTCAGGAGATGTGGATGTTGTGAGGCGTGTGGTCTCCAGGAGGGACCAGAGCCTGCCCTTGATGGAAACTCAAACCAGAGAAGGTGTAAAGCTCCGTACTTTAGCTCTCAGTGTTAACTACATTTTTCACAAGTCACCAGTGCACACTTTTCATATTTGGATTGCTGGTTTCCCCTTAAGGACTAAGACAATCTCCCTTTGATATAACAGACTGTACTTCTATATTAATGTGTCAAGTTGCTGCGAAATTTACTGCCTCACTGGGCCCATTAGACTGCTGAGATTCAACTCTGTCTTCAGCACGTCTCAGTCTATCAGAGCTCGATTGTCTTTTTCAGAACAACTTGTCCCCATGTGCCACTGTACTGAGCAGAAGCTCTTAATGGGATGAGTGCAAATGAATTCTTCGGGTCCTGGGAACTTTTGGGGACAGGAAGATGCTTTCTCCCTGAAACCATGAGCAGGAGAGACCTCTGATTTCCAAAGGGCATTTAATCAAAGGTTTTCCTTGGCATTTCTGCATACTCCCAGTTACACTGCCACTTGTCTATAAGCTGTTATCACCACTATGGCTGAAAATCATACCTGATGTGCAACTACTCTCATTATCCCCAGCCTCCCTCATCACACACACACATATTCATTCTAACTTCCCTGCCTTCTTTGTTTGACAGGCCTGTCTCCTTGACAAAGGCCACCCAGGTCACTGAGGTGTGTGAATTTGCAATTCGTGAGGAAAACACTCTTCTCAGGAGAAACCAAACTTCTTGTCACCTTATAGAAAGTGTCCAGGAGTTCTTGATTGGAAGAAGTGATCGAAGTAGATAGAAAACCTGGAGACTTTCACAGGAAACATGTCACGATGTGTACTCTGTGTTACCATATTTCTTTGATTAATATAGGCCTCCCCCCCAGTTAATCATTACCGTCTGCCCTAGAAAAATGGCAGAGATAGAGTCAGGGTGCATTTTCACTTTGTTTCTATCGTTTTAGAAATAAGTAGCTAATTTTATTTTTATTTTTATTTCCAATATAGTGGGGTAGTGGCAGGGGTGGTAGGCTTGTTGATTCAGCGAGAAGCACAAATTAAGCCCGCAGACTGATCTCCAGAGGGTAAAACCCAAGTGTGACTTTGCTATCATATTATTTTCCAGCCATGCATCAATTGTTGTCAGTTCTTGAATATGTAATATTGCATATGATAATGCTCCCTAATGGGTGTTCAAGATAGAGTCAGAATATTATACAGCAGCATGTGTCATTGGGTGTTGTTAGCAAGCTCAGATGAACACTATTGTTTTCTTTATTCAAAAAATCATTTGTACTGCTTTGGCACAAAGATGGGCAGAGCTACTGGTACAATTTTATTTTTAACATTCTGAACCATTGTAAGCCTAGTGAACTGTTTAATATGTTACATTCAACAAGGATGGCTTATATATTACCAAGGCTTTGGAACTGTCATACCTTAAAATGAATACAAGTTGTGGACAAAAGCTTTTTGTTACAAAGCTCCACAAATGCAGACCAGTTAGCATTAGGACTTAAGAATGATCCAAGAGTTATTTTTTTATTTTTCAATTTTTTTCTTAGTGATGGATATAGAACATCCTATTCCATCTCTAGCAGAATTTACTGCTATTGTTTTCTTTCAGGCATTTGCTACAACGAATTTGTTTTCTTGGAATATGATTTGCAAACTCAAAGCATTGGTTGAGGACTGTACTTTCAACTCAGCAATCTCAATTTGGAAAATAAGATTCTCTAATTGTACTTGTAAACAGACACAGGAGACATCACAGTAAAAGCTAAGTGATCTGGACATTTGTATGCAGAAGCCAGTGCTATAAATTCATTGTTAAAAGCCCAGAAATTCAAACCGAAGAGGCATTCATGCATACATAACTTAGACACCAGGTAAAGTCTGCTTTTATAAAACAGGGCAAAATACCAATATTGAGTTGCATATTCATTTCTTTCTATGTATCTTGTATATGTGAATCTACATACACAGTAATCTGTTGGGCTCTCAGGGGATATTACCTGTTTGATCACATGTTATGTACTGGTATCAGTATAACCACGAGCATGGCTAACTCACTGATGGATGTCCCTTTCTAAACATTAAGATTGGGATCGAATGGTTAAGACCTAAACTCAGAACTTTAGAGGATAAGAGAATAGAGAGAAACCAGATCTAAGTCATGGGTTGATTGTAGACAGGGTTACTGAGCAGCTAATATGACCACTTATATTACTAATTACAATCTGAAAAGCAGATGTGGTGTTTACTAAGAACTCACTGAAGGACGAGCCAGTCATCCAGCTAGAGAAAGTTTCATTTCAGGCTCTTCTTCTTGAGATCATCACATAATTTATCAAGAAAATAAAATACTCATACCATTCTGAGTATTTCTGTTACCTTTTGGGAGGATATTCATTGCTGTGGCTGTGTTTTACATCCTAGGGATGTGGAAAAATTGCTGTTAAAGTTTGATATACATGTTTCCAATCTCCTAGGTTTGTGTTTGTGAATATGTAGGCATATAAATATAGTTGAATTGTAATATCACACTATTAAATACTACTTTTTGAAGTCTTATTTTTTAAAATTAAAAATTACAGAAAATTAAAGATAATATTTTTAAAAATCCTTTAATTCCCATCGCTAGAATTGACAATGGTTGATATTTTGCTTAGTCTTTTCCTAACGTAAGCAACCAAAGGAGCAACATTGGCAAGACAGAGGAGTAGGAAGCCCTGAACCATGCTTCTCCTGACAAACTCAACAATTCAGCTTTGTGAGAAATCTAGAACTTAAGTGAAAATCTCTCACAATCTAGACAACTGCAAAACAAGACTCAATAAAGTTGTAAAGGGGATTCAGGACACCCTCTCAATAGAGTCCCTGCCCCTGACACAGGAAGAGACCCAAGGGAGAAAAGGGGTTGGTTTGTGCATCCAACTCCCAAGCATTCCTGAGTGGGCTCAGACTCTGATCTCAGTCCTTCTAGTCTTGGAGTTTGGATGGGTCAGCAGCCTGAGGGAGAGTGGAGGTGGCAGCTTAGGTTGGCAGACACTATAGCACCTTTCCTGGCTCACCCCACAGAGCAAGCAGACAGAAACACAGCTGTCTGCTTTTCCCTAGGGAGGGAAAGTGTTGGTAGAACTTCTACCTAGGCTGATTGGTAGGAGTCATCTCCTCTATAAAATAAGTCAGTGAAGACCAGGAGAGATAATCTAATATGCAGACACAAACACAAAAAGTTAAGAAAAATGAAGAATCAGGCGAAGATGTCCCAAATAAAGGAACAAAATAAATCTCCAGAAACTGACCCTATGGAAATAGAGTTACATAATTTACCTAAGAGAGAATGCAAAAGAGCTGTCATGGATGCTTACCAAGGTCAATATAACAATGGATTAACAAGGTGACAACTTCAACAAAGAGATACAAAATATTTTTAAATGCCAATGAAAATTAGGAAGCCAAAGAGTGCAAAAATTGAATTGAAAAATTTCTTAGAGGAGTTCAACAGCAGACTAGATCAAGCAGAAAAAAAAAGAGGATTTGCAAATGCTAAGATAGGTCATTAGAAATGACTCAGTCAGAGAAACAAAAAGAAAAAAAGAATGAAAAGAAGTTTAAAAACAACTTAAGGGACTTATGGGACACCATCCCAAGGGACTAGCATATGCATTGTGGGTGTTAAAGAAAGAGAAGAGAGAAAGAAGAGACCAGAAAGCTTTTCAAAGAAATAATAACTGGAAACTTTTCAAACCTGGAGAAGAAAATGTGCATTTAGATCTAAGATGCCAAAAAGTAACTGGTAAAATGGACTCCTAAAATCCCAGCACCAATAAACATTAAAATCAAATTGTCAAAAGTCAAAGACAAATATTTTGAAAGTATCAAGAGAAAAACAACTGGTTACATACAAGGGAATTCCCTTACAAGTATTAATGGAAAATAAATAAATAAAACTACCAATCAAGATTATCATACCTGGCAAAATTGTTATTTAAAAAAAAATAAAAGACAAAAAGATATTTTCAGACAAAAAAAAAAAAAAACCCACAGGGTATTCCTCACCACTAAACCTGTCATTTAAGAAATTTTAAAGGCTTTCTTCAGCTTGAAATGAAAGGACACTAAATAGCAATACAATACAATATGAAATAGCATATGAAATTCTGAAACTCATTGGTAAAGGTAAGTATATAGACAAATACAGAACACTGTAAAGTCACTTTTAATTAAAAAATCTAAAAAGACAAAATTATTACAAATAAATATAACTAAATACATGTTTAAAAATGCAGAATATAAACAAACAGAAATTATGACAATAACATAAAGTGAGGGAGGAGAAGTTAAAGTGCAGAGCTTTTACATGTGATTAAACTTAAGTTGTTATCAGCTTAAATTAGACTGTTATGTCTATATCTTGTGTATCTTCCAAGGTAAACATAAAAAATTAAATTATAGAACTTACACACACACAAAAAACCCAGAAACAAATCAAAGCATATTAATGCAAAAATAAATAGTAAAACACAAATTAAAACAGTAAGAGAAGAAAATACAGTCAAAAGAACTACAGTACTAAAATAAAACAACAACTACTAATAGTAAACCCTTCACTATCAATAATTAGCTTAAATGTAAATGCATTAAATTCTTCAATCAAAAGACATTAAGTGGCTGAGTGGATTTTAAAAAGATGACCAGAGAAAAACATGACCTCAACTCAAGTAAGGGGAAAATCATTTGAGATTTAAGGGCACACATAGGCTTAAAATGAGTGAATGGAGAAAGACAGTTCATGTAAATGGTGACCCCAAAAAAAGCAGGAGTGGTTATAATGAGATAACACTGATTTTAAGTCAAAACTCTCAAGGAGATCAAGCAGGACATTGCATAATGATTAGAGGAATAATCAGTATATTTACATAAAAAATATATGCTATACCTAAAAAAGTAAAGCATACCTTGACAGAACTGAAAGGAAAAATAGACAGCAATACAGTAACAGTAAGAGATTTTAATTCTCCACTTTGGTACTGGACAGAACATCTAGGGAGAAGATCAGTAAGGAAACCAAGGACTGAACACCACAGACAAAATGAGTCTAACAGTCAGATATACAACATTCCATCCAACAACAGTAGATACATGTTCTTCTCAAATGCACACAGATATTTCTCCAAGATATAACATATGTCAGATTTACAAACCAAGTCTCAGCAAAATTAATATAATTGAAATTATACCAAATATATTTTCAGACCACAGTGAAATGAAACTGGAAACCAGTATTAGGAGAAAAACTAAAACTTCAAAAAAACATAAAAATTACACAAGACATTCTTGAACAAAAATAGGACAAAAGAAGAATTTTTTTAAAATCGTGTAATACTGTGAGACAGATGAAAACAAAAATACAATATGCAAAAACTTATGGGATGCAACAATAGTAATACTAAAAGCAAAGTTCATAGTGATAAATACATACATTAAAAACAAGAAAGACAATTACAAATAAACAACTTAACTTTACACCTCTGGGAGTTAGAAAAAGAAGAATAAGTCAAGCTCAAGTTTAGCTAGGAAAAAAAAAGAACATAACAAAGTTAGAGCAGAAATAAACAAAATAGGAAATAGGAAAACAATAGGAAGAAATCCATGAAACTAAGAATTGTATTTTTTTTAAAAAAAGGTAACTCAAATTTACAAATTCTTGTTTTAAAAAATTTATTATACTTTAAGTTCTGGGGTACATGTGCAGATTGCACAGGTTTGTTATATGTACACCATTGTATACACATGCCATAGTGGTGGTTTGCTGCATCCATTGCCCCATCATCTACAGTAGGTATTTCTCCTAATGCTATCCCTCCACAAACCCTCCACCCCTTGCTATTCCTTCCCTAGCTCCCCACATCCAGGCCCCCATGTGTAATGTTCCCCTCCCTGTGTCCGTGTATTCTCATTGTTCAACACGCACTTATGAATGAGAACAAGCGGTGTTTGGTTTTCGGTTCTTCTGTCAGTTTGCTGACAGTGATGGTTTCCAGTTTCATCCATGTCTCTGCAAAGGACATGAACACATCCTATTTTTGTGGCTGCACAGTATTCCATGGTGTATATGTGCCACATTTTCTTTATCCAGTCTATCACTGATGGGCATTTGGGTTGGTTCCAAGTCTTTGCTATTGTGAACAGTGCTGCAGTGAACATATGTGTGCATATAAATATAATGATTTATAATCCTTTGGGTATATACCCAGTAATGGGATTACTGGGTCAAATGGTATTTCTATTTCTAGATCCTTGAGGAATCACACTGTCTTCCACAATGGTTGAATTAATTTACATTCCCACCAACAGTGTAAAAGTGTTCCTATTTCTCCACATCCTCTCCAGCATCTGTTGTCTCCTGACATTTTAATCATCACCATTCTAACTGGCATGAGGTGGTATCTCAACGTGGTTTTGATTTGCATTTCTCTAATGATCACTGATGAGAATTTTTTCATATGTTTGTTGACTGCATAAATGTCTTCTTTTGAAAAGTGTCTGTTCATATCCCTCACCCACTTTTTGATGAAGTTGTTTTTCTTTTCTTGTAAATTTGTTTATGTTCTCTGTAGATTCTGGATATTAGCCCTTAGTCAGATGGGTAGACTGCAAAAGTTTTTTCCCATTTTGTTGGTTGCCTTTCACTATACTGAGAGTTTTCTTCAGGTATGCAGAAGCTCTTAAGTTTAATTAGATACCATTTGTCTATTTTGGCTTTTGTTGATGTTGCTTTTGATGTTTTAGTCATGAAGTCCTTGCCCATGCCTATGTCCTGAATGGTATTGCCTAGATTTTCTTCTAGAGTTTCTATGGTGTTAGGCCTCATGTTTAAATTTTTAATCCATCTAGAGTTAATTTTTGTATAAAGTGTAAGGAAGGGGTCCAGTTTCAGCTTTCTGCACATGGCTAGCCAGTTTTCCCAACACCATTTATTAAAGAGGGAATCCTTTCCCTATTGCTTGTTTTTGTCAGGTTTGTCAAAGATCATGTTTGTAGTTGTGTGGCATTCTTTCTGAGACATCTGTTCTATTCCATTGGTCTATATCTCTGTTATGGTACCAGTACCATGCTGTTTTGATTACACTAGCCTTGTAATATAGTTTGAAGTCATGTAGCGTGATGCCTCCAGGCTTGTTCTCTTAGGATTGTCTTGGCTATGTGGGCTCTTCTTTGGTTCTATATGAAGTTCAAGGTGGTTTTTGTTCAATTCTGTGAAAAAGGTCATTGGTACCTTGATGGGGATAGCATTGAATCTCTAAATTACTTTGGGCAGTATGGCCATTTTCATGATATTGATTCTTCCTAACCATAAGCATGGAATGCTTTTCATCTGTTTGTGTCCTCTCTTAATTCCTTGAGCAGTGGTTTGTCCTTCTCCTTGAAGAGGTCCTTCATATCCCTTGTTAGTTGTATTCCTAGGTATTTTATTCTCTTTGTAGCAATTGTGAACGGGAGTTCGCTAATGATTTGGTTTTCTGTTTGTCTATTATTGGCGTATAGGAAAGCTTGTGATTTTTGCACATCGATTTGGTATCTTGAGACTTTGCTGAAGTTACTTATTAGCTCAAGGAGATTTGGGGCTAAGGCAATGGAGTTTTCTAAATACACAATCATGTCATCTGCAAACAGGGACAATTGGACGTCCTCTCTTCCTATTCAAATACCTTTTATTTTTTTCTCTTACCTGATGGCCCTGGCCAGAACTTTCAATACTATGTTGAATAGGAATGGTGAGAGAGGGCACCCTTGTCTTGTGTTTTCAAAGGAAATGCTTCCAGTTTTTGCCCATTCAGTATGATATTGGCTGTGGGTTTGTCATAAATAGCTCTTATTATTTTGAGATACAGTCTATCGATACCTAGTTTATTGAGAGTTTTTAGCATGAAGGGCTGTTGAATTTTGTCGAAGGCCTTCTCTGCATCTATTGAGATAATCATGCGGTTTTTGTCTCTGGTTCTGTTTATGTGATGGATTACATTTATAGATTTGTGTATATCAAACCAGCCTTGCATCCCTGTGATCAAGCTGACTTGATTGTGATGGATAAGCTTTTTGATGTGCTATTGGATTTGGTTTGGCAGTATTTTATGGAGGATTTTTGCATCAATGTTCATCATGGATATTGGCCTAAAATTGTCTTTTTTATTGGCATCTCTGCCAGGTTTTGGTATCAGCATGATGTTGGTCTCATAAAACAAGTTAGAGAGGATTCCCTCTTTTTATATTGTTTGGAATAGTTTCAGAACGAATGGTACTAGCTCCTCTTGTTACCTCTGGTGGAATTCGGCTGTGAACCCATTCTGGTCCTGGACTTTTTTTGGTTGGTAGGCTGTTAATTGCTGCCTCAACCTCAGACCTTGTTGTTGGTCTGTTCAGGAATTCACCTTCTTCCTGGTTTAGTCTTGAGAGGGTGTAAGTGTCAGGAATTTATCCCTTTCTTCTAGATTTACTGGTTTATTTGCAAAGAGGTGTTTGTAGTAATCTCCGATGGTAGGTAGTATTTCTGTGGGACCAGTGGTGATATCCTGTTTATCATTTTTATTGCATCTATTGGAATCTTCTCCCTTTTCTTTCTATTAGTCTAGCCAGTGGTCTATTTTGTTGATCTTTTCAAAAAACCACCTCCTTGATTTATTGATGTTTTGAAGGATTTTTTGTGTCTCTGTCTCCTTCAGTTCTGCTTTCATCTTAGTTATTTCTTGCCTTCTGCTAGCTTTTGAATTTGTTTGATCTTGCTTCTCTAGTTCTTTTAATTGTGACATTAGGGTGTTGATTTTATATCTTAGCTCATTTGTCTGGTGGGTATATAGTGCTATAAATTTCTCTCTAGACACTGCATTAAATGTGTCTGGTATGTTGTGTCTTCGTTCTCACTGGTTTCGAAGAACATCTTTATTTCTGCCTTCATTTCATTATTTATCCAGTAGTCATTCAGGAGCAGGTTGTTTAGTTTCCACATTGTTGTGTAGTTTTGAGAGAGTAGTCTAAGCCTCTTTGTAGGTCATTAAGAACTTGCTTTATGTATCTGGGTGCTCCTGTATTAGGTGCACATATATTTAAGATAGTTAGCTCTTTTAGTTGCATTAATCCCTTTACCATTATGTAATGCCCTTCTTTGTCTCTTGATCTTTGTTGGTTTAAAGTCTGTTTTATCTGAGACTAGGATTGCAACCCCTGCTTTTTTTTT